>JAUMHH010090649.1:0-22030 GCA_032359455.1 Chlamys rubida
CACATCGGGTATATTTTGGACACTCCAGAATATCCCGCCGTCAAGTCAAAAGTTATCTCTTATTAAATTTCAAAGTTCAACTCTTATCAACTCTTACGTCATCATTTCAACAAGACAAAACGTGCAGAAAAACCTTATGTTACATACACGGTGTTAAGCCATACATACACGGTGTTTAGCCAAACATACATGGTGTTTAGCCATACATACATGTGTTTAGCTATACATACATGGTGTTTAGCCATACACACATGGTGTTTAGCCATACATACATGGTGTTTAGCCATACATACACGGTATCATGTTGTTTAGTCATACAGTTATGGAGAGCGTTACAAATTAAAAAAAATACTTATACAATGTAATAAACAGAATGCGTTCAACAAATGGGAGCGGGTGATATTTATAAATGTACCACTTCGTGGTCGTATTCTTGTTAATGATACGATCAGTACACTTTTCAATTCATTTTTCTTCTTTTTAGTTTTGAAAAAAAATATTGTTGAAAAAATGTATTGTTGTTTTAATTATCTGATTGTAATTATTTTAAATTCCAGGAGTTGCATTATCTATTTTCAGTTATAATAAATATGAAAACACCATTGATTTAATATTGATAATACCAGTTTTCGGAACAATAATTGAACTAATTGGGCCGTTAAAGCGAGAAGCAGGCGCTATATTTCCATGATAAATGGCGTTAATTAATTACCATTAAAAATGTAATTATTCCGTGTGCAAATCAACCGAAAATAAATTAAAATAATATCTGCACGTGCGAGACTGTCACCTGTGTTTTCCATATTCAAATTGAAGGACTGACAGAAAAACAAGAAGATTATAAAATTAATTTTTTAAAAGAGCAACTTCCTCGTGTAATTAAAAGATTCATGTGTTTTTGTTTTTCAAATTTTCAATTTCCTTGAGAACGGGAAACAGCTGTCGTAAAATGCACGTGCTTGTCGTGTGTGTCATATTTTCACACCAATCAACCTCCTCCCACACTTTCAGAACATTTATTGCCATCAACTTAATTATTTAATACGTCATAATGTTAATTCATGCATACATAAACATTATTTGACTAACAGAATGCTCTATTGTGTAACACAATAGGTACATTGACTTATTGTGGGTGATGCTGTATCAAAATACTAGTACATTTGTAGGTACATTTTTGGGACTGTTGTACCAATACAGATAAATTGTGGGGAATAATGTATTATAAGAAATCCTCTGGACATCCATATATCTGTTAGAAATAATGTTCCTCTGCATAACTAGATTTATTGATCAAGAGAGGAGTCTGATAGAACCTTTGGGGCTAGACAACAGACGATCGTGGATTCGAATTCAAATGTCATTCCCTAACGCTATTCTGCTTAAATAGTCTGGACATGGGCTCTCGTGTTACGCAGTAAACATGATAATTTTACATGTACAATTATGTTATGCGTGTTGTTGGCCAATAAAGAAAATCAGTTTCGATGAAATCTCGTTCATTCAGCCTCTCGTTGTCTCCGAGACTGTGCCGCCCCCGCGGAGCCTGCGAGAAGGTAACATAATCAAAATTGTTGTTTTGATTTTGTTAAACCGTGTTTTATTGGTAAATAAATGTGCAATAGGATTAGACGTAAGATTTATTCAGACAAATCTGTGTCCTCTTCCTGTTCTGATTGCGGTTTTGCAAGAGTTGATATTGATTACCGTCATACATTTCAAGATGGCGTCCAGATTAATCTTTTGATTGCAAAATGTTTGTATTATAGATGTAGTTTTGGCAGTTATATCTATTTATGTAAATCAATTATATTTTCCCAAAACATATTTCCCAGCATACGTTGATCAATTGGAACCGGTCTGGTATATGATGTATCAGATAGCACACCATTCACTCGCTGAAATTAAAATGTCTAGACTCATTTCATAAGTATTACTAACTGGGGATGGCTTATAATACAAATGAAATTTAATTTAGCGTAAATTCTGATAAGGCAGTGCTCGCGAATTCAATTGTTTTACTCATTTCTTGTTTAACTTCCTCGCAATAGCTAAAGTCGTATTAGGAAGACGCTGCCTTAAAAATCATGTATAACGCGAATGATTACTTACATGTACATATGAGGTAAGACACACACAGATTGAAACGCGAAAAATATTCTCGCGAAAATATAAAAAATACAGATGCAAGATCAGTCCGCGAAATTAAGTGTATGCAAAATAGGTAAGGAGTGCCAAATGCACTCGTACCAAATCTAAATGAGAACATGTGCAAGTCTAGTGTACATGTTGATGTACGAAACTAAATACACGTGTGTTGTGTGAAGCGGATGCACGCGTAAAACGCGCATGGGAAGTAGACGTTCGTGATTTCCTTATTACCTGAAGCATACACATTGTGTTGCCAATGACAACATTGCAAGAATATGGGACAGGGCGGACACAGGCTACAGACTAATGCACACGCGGTGCTAGTAGTGATTACTCTGGTCGTTTCTTGACCTCACGCCCAATGGAATGACCAGTCACTGTCATAATAAATTATATTCAAATGACTACGGACAACTTTGGCTGGGAGGGGACTTTCCATAAACACCAATGTCACTTCTTATTTAAGATGTAAGGTTGATAAGTTCCTGACTTCCAAATATAATCAGCATATCCTTCCATGATTAAGTCCCAATAGAATTTTACAAATGATAAAATTAAAAGGAGTTGATCAGTTTACATTAAGTATGAGGTCTGTGGTTGGTATAGTATCCCCCCCCTACATGTATCATTGTCTGAGTCTGTGTACTGTAAAATAGATTTTCTTTCGAGTGTGGACATTTTCGCGTCGTGATTCTTTACATTGATCGAGGTGTTGTCATTTTTCGCGTTGCAAATGGTTCTGAAATATATGTATTTCATATGTCTAATTTCTATATAATCTAAAAATAGATATTTGCGTTAGTATATTTTTCGCTTTTTACTCAATACTAAAAACGCGATAATTTACAGTATCTCCGATAAACACTGAATTATTTCATACGTAGGCGTGCTATGTTGTTGGCATATGTAAGCCTCAATATTAAGTGTGTGCCCCGCAATTGGTATTATTGATTTTGCCATGTAATATCTGATATGTAATACAAATTGGTTTTTCAAATACACTCGGAGAGGTATTGACTGTGCATAGTCGCCTGTTACGCTCCGTTTGCCAATTTATAAGGAGCTAGCGGAACGCCCTGACGCCTACCTATAAGAAAAAATATATCTTCTGACAAACAAACAAACAAACAAACCTATGAATGTTTCATCTACACATTAACCGATCTGCACTGCATGACCTTGTTGTTTTATAGACATGTAAACTACATCAACGGAAAAGCATCTGCAATATTTACATGTGAAGCGAAATATGAGTCAATACCTTTACTATCAAGATCGAGGTATATATTTCCCATACACTTTCTTTCCTGTTGGCGCATACATATATACTATTTGATCATAAATGTCTTTGTTTTGAATTTTGTATTGGATAATGTCACACATGGTTAAAGATGTGAAGAAAGAAAGACAGCTTGTTACATCGAGTTATATTTAGATAACGTTACGCTTCAATTTCCGATGAAGTGGTCTTGTTTAAATCGATGATTGCAAAACCGTGCACGCATTTGGAACAAAATATAAACAGACCGATTCAATAGTGTTGTGTATGGTTTAAGTGGTATATGTATATACTTCGCTTTGTTTTTAGACATCATAAGGTATGTTTCAAGACCAATGCGTGGTGCTTTCGTCAGACTATTTCAGTCAAGTAAACACCTTTTTAAGTTGGCATCAGATCCGCGCTATCGCAGGGAGGCAAATACACAAAAAAACGCCTTCAGCACACGTACAATTAATGTACACACACTGAGAGGCATGTCCTTAAATGAACTCAGCTGTCTTAGGACCTGAACCTAATAAAACCAAACCAAAATCATGGAGGCATATCAAATGTACCCAAATACCTTAGCAAAACAAATATTCAACCCTAACACATATATTATACATGATGATATATACAGTTTTAACGACACGACACCTTCCTGTCTTATACCCCAAGGAATTCTGTTTATATTTCTTCAAATTTCGCTTTTCATTCAAACTTTGTCAGTATTTACCGATACTGGTTCACATGGTATTTCTTTATATATCATCCATATATGGTTATGCATATGCTATTCTGTCAACGTCACACTCTAGTATGCAAATGCTAGGATGTTTGATTACAATAGTTGGCGTACAAAATAATGTCCCTGTTTAAAACCGAATGCAGACAGTTCCTTTTTACGCGGCTCCAGAAGAGTACTAAATATCTGTCTTTGTACTTATAGCTCCTAATTAAAATTTCATGTCACTTTATATTTGTTCTTGCCTAATAAAAGGCATTCCCTCAGGACATTGTTTTTTTATTTCTGCATACCATTATCGTAGATAAATATTTAACACCTTAAAAGCAAACGATTTATAAGCATTCTCTTTGTGTTGGGATATAATCTCTGTGATGGTATAGCAAAGGCAAGTTTCAAAGTCTGATTTAGATATAAATATAACAATGTAGTTCATTCCCATGTCCTAGTTTCTATAAATAGACTTCCTACCTGATTGACAGGTGATTGATTGCATTAAGGTTATTGATTGCATTAATATAGTCATCTGTTTCATCTCAAAGCCTGTGACACACTTCGTACAGAATATCAGAAATACATGAAATATTAATAGGAGCAAATCTATGGGGCAAAATCTTAGTACATATTATATATAACTGTACCTTACCGGTTCGAGGGTTATTAGAAAAAAAAGTTGGTCTGCTTTATCAGACTGCATATGCCTTTTAGGCGACTAAATATGGGTAATCTGCAGAATCGCATTTTCTTTCTATGTCGTCTGCTCAGGAGACAATGAAGATGTCAAAATTGTCCAGTTGTCTAAACACTTGAAGTATCTGGTTTTTTTTTTTCTTTCCTAATTTACTGTTTTTTATCGGGAATGTCACCCTAGGTTTCTCTGGTAGGAAGCCCGTTGTACGACAAATGGGACCAGGGAGAAAGCCATGTTACAGTGTCCAAACTGGTCTTTCAGTGACCCTATCATCAGTGGACATCGTTGTCACGTGACCTTCGCCTTAAACCCCCTAACAAACAAACAAACAAACAAACATTCTGCTCAATGTTAAACCATACCAAACGGTATGCATTGTGTTGACTCCTAAGAAGAGGTCATAGCAAAAATGCTAGACCTACGACATAGGCCTGAAGCACATGCATATTAAAGACCTATATATGACCTTTGCCCTTTGACCATACACTTCCAAACTTACAAGGCATTGATAGAAACTTTTTGTTTGGGTTGATAAATATGAGATTTGTTATCATAACAAATTTCACATTACCAACAGTTGTTCAGCTCAATAGGGTTCGGTCACGTGTGCAAACTGAGGAACAATATGCCCCCTTCGTCAGACGATATGATAATGAAATGTCCACACCAGACACAATATTGGTACAGGGCAATAACTTTGAAAATATGCAAACTGTTCTTGTACCATGAGAAAGAAAACTTACTATAGTTGTAGTAATAAATGGTGGCAAAGGCAAAGATCCTTATTGTTGTAGTTGATGCAGCAGGTCTTTGGTCTCTAGTATACAGTGTTTACAAATAGATCCCCTCCCTCGATTCTGCCATGAGTGCCATATTACTCACCTCATATTATATAATGCACCATTCTTTCCTCGAATCTTGCATCTGTATCGCCAGTAGAGTGGTCAGTCATGCTTGATTTCTTTCCGTTTTGGATTTAGAAGTTCTAGAGGCAGGTGTTCGATTAATTTCAGCCCGTGATACTTCAAAGAGTACACACTGAATTGGATGTGTTACTTATTAATATTCTGTTTATGCATATTTTCTCTCGCTAAATCAATCGTGTGTCAATTCGAAAGTAAAAGATAATGATATAATCTGCATAATTTAGTTCCATTTTGTGTATATATAGCATAGGTAACCCTCTCATGTTCTTCCCAGGTCTGTGGGCGATCGTTTCCACAATCTCATCTATTTTGACTCTATAGCTTCTAATGTATAAGCTGTATAAACGAGCGATTTATTTTTAGGTCCCTCATAGATTAAATCCCATTACAGACCTGTTTTAGGATCAAGATAACTAAAATTCATTTGATCTTTATAAATAAAACTGGATGAAATTCAAGTTCACCAAACGGTGCCAGATATTGAAAACCATCGAAGCATAAAAAAAACCGCAAAACGCACGTGAATTCTGTTACAGTTTCTGATATGGAAGGACATGTGCGTCTATAAAAAAATGAATATTTATTTATTGTCAGCAGTTTTTTTGATAAAACATGGCCAACTATGAAATAGGACCCTTTGTTTATCAAATACTCAGATAGTCGTTGGCTGATTGGCTATCTCTGAAATAACAGGAAAGCAGCAGGCTTCGTAAAACAAACATCTTGTTTAAATCGGGCGTAACAAAATATTCAGCAAAGTGTAAATAATGAAATAAGCAAAACCTATATATTTGTTTGTTTTTGTTAGATATTTTCAAATATATCAGTTTATTACCGACTTTTTGAGTTTATAGGTACATGCTCATATAATGCATAACGGTTTAAACGGGTATTTGCATTAAAACAATGCAGTACATTGAAATATTAGACTATCTGTATGATATTCACTATTTTTGGAATGAAGTTTGATAATGCTGACA
Organism: Chlamys rubida; assembly: GCA_032359455.1. NCBI lineage: Eukaryota > Metazoa > Mollusca > Bivalvia > Pectinida > Pectinidae > Chlamys > Chlamys rubida. The sequence continues at coordinate 6,755 of JAUMHH010090649.1, forward strand.
ATAATTTTAAAATAAACTACCTTTTACATTACAAAACTTGAAACTTAAATGCTTGCTATGTGTACTGTGTTTTTTTCTCAAGCTTTGTTGACATCAGACTCGTCAACACTGACGCCGCAAATGCTTTTAAATGAAATATATTTTATTTTGAAAATTGTACAAAACAGATGAACCACAGGGTTGACGAGTTTATCGAGTTCCGTCCTTTTAACAGTGTGAGACAATGAAGCGTTTCAAAACATAGAAAAATGACTTTCTTTTCTCTTAAAACACCATTTCTTGTTATTCTTGCGTTATACACCTGCAAGATGTATTTATCTTGTTTTATAAGCCAAACTGGATTGCATCTATGACACCATATAGTATTGTATTGATGAGGATACAAAATTAAATATGATTATTTTAATTTTTGAATGAAAAAATTCAAGAATCGTTTCATTCCTCTCCTGTGATTAAAATCATTTCTGTTAAAATAAACATTTATGTGCATTATCGAGAATATTCATCTAATCAAAGGTCGTTCTTCTGTCTTTTCAGAAAGCCAGTATGACGAATAATTCGACGATCTACTATGACGTTTCCACGTCCTTTCCGTCTCTGCTGAACCATACAGAGGCCGCGGGAGACAATGGGACACCTCCTAGCTCGGTGTGGGATATATACATGCAACACTGTCCCGAAGCCACCATGATTGACAAATATCTTACCCCTTACGTTTACGTCGTCGGATTTCCGGGAAATATTCTTGCGATGGTGATTTGGCTGCAGAAAAGAATGCGAAATTCGTCCGGATATTATCTCGCCGCTCTCGCTATGGTGGATTTGGTATTTCTCTTGTTGCAGATAGTGTATGAACTTAACGAGAAATGGGGTATTCGATGTTTGGATGTCGAGTTCGTGTGTGAATTTTATCCCATAATATTCCTGACGTCTCAATATCTGTCGCCGTTGTTGGTGTTAGCTTTCACGGTGGAACGATACATATCCATATGTCATCCGTTTTCAAGAGAGAAGTTCTGCACGACGAAACGAGCCAAGATAGTCATCGCATGTCTGTGCATATTTTCGTTTCTCATCAACGGTATTCAAGGCTATTTTTGGAACTACGACAATGGACGTTGCAATCTGAGGGCGGATGTAGTAAGAAATAACGAATCTTCGTTCTGGTCCATTTGGACTTGGTGCGTTGAAGCACTAGTGTTCTTTCTTGTTCCCATTCTTATCCTCGTCTTCAATATCCTCGTAATTGCAGAGGCGAAACGACTGTCAAAGTTTGAGAAGAATCAACTACAATCACGAACTCACAAGAACTCAGCCACAACTGTAATGTTGCTGGCCGTGTCCTTTTACCAAATTTTCACCACTTTGCCTGTCACAATCGTTGTGACTTTGTATTATAGTTTCCCCATGGGGGACCCCGCAAACTTAAATCCCCCTGATTCTATTTGGCAAAGACATTTTGATTATGTGTATATCAAGACAATTATTGAAGAGGTCGGATTAACTCATTATGCATGTAATTTCTACATTTATTGTATAACCGGTAAAGTATTTAGACAAGAGTTTAAGCGACTGTGGAGGTCGCTTGTGTGCCTCAAAATGAAATCGGCTTTACCTAATTGGACAACGGAATACACGAGTCTTCGTGGTAGCTTGCGTAACAACCCCAAAAACCTCACAGTGCGCATGTCCAATGGTCACGCCAATGGCCACAGTACAACGAGCACTACGAACGACGTTGAACCGTCTGTGGTTGAACCCACGGAAACAACATTGTGAAATACGATGTGATAAAATTGTGCATATTTTCTGATATTAATGTAAACGTTCTTATTTTATCCCAATATATCTGCTAGCGTCATTTGTGCTTGACGTTTGACGAAAAAAGAATGTATGCATGTGACGTCATCATTATGTGATTGTACATGCATATTAACATACTCGTGTATGTAAATGTGCTTCTTATCCGCCATAATATTTAAACAGATACACAGGTGTATTGATAGCCAATCATTCTGGAATGCCAAAGAAATCTCAATGAATGTTTTAGATGTATTCTTGGATAGAACATTTTCGTTTGTGAAGATAAGGAATTGTCGGAACACATTCCTAGAGTTTCTAGAATGTTACTGGATTAACTTGTATCGCGCTAAAATTAAGATTAAAGTAATATGCCAATCTATGATATATATATATTTTTTATAATTAATAAAGTTGAAGACATATTAAATATAATATCTTTGGATTCACAATGACTACATTCAGAAATATTCACAAAATATTCTCATATGAAAAACAAGAAATGTATACTTTAAAAGTGGAACTTTTCGCGGTGTTTAAATGTTCGCATTTTTAGCGTAGAGCAAATTAGCGCGAAATCCATACGCAAATATAAATTTATTTATAGATAAATAGACTATTAAAATTTCAAAACAATTTCCAATGCGAACATTTCCATTTGCATCAGTTTAAAGGATCATAACACGAGAATTTCCACAAGCGAAAAATTTCAGCTTTTACAGTATACAAATGCTTTACTTAACCCTTAACCTAATTGTACGTGTCATAAATGGAATCTGACGCCACTTTGCTCTGAAAGTATATTGATGGGTCACTAGGTTAACGACTCGGTAAGTAAAATTCCCAACATGTAAAATTTGAATAACATTCTCCATAAATGTAAGTAGTACAATATCTGTCATATGATGTTGATTTTTCAGTTCTGATAATGAAGAATACACCAAAGCTTCTAATTGAGCTTAATGTGTCAAATATAAAGCTAGATACATCCTAGTTCTGGGTATTCTATAAACTCACTCAGAAACACGTCACTCGGTTTAATTAATACACAACAATCATAACAAACGTATATCTTTAAAGAAAAATTGATTCGTAATCATTGATTTATGGTCTTAGCTCATACATGTACTTAGGTTCTAAGTCTTCTTGTTTCCAACTAACTGGCCTTGCAAGTCGAACAAAAAAGATATATCTTAAGATATTACATGTATCTCGAGTAAAGCTTTGTTTCATGTCGGTCTTTAGAATCCCATCTTAATCATCGTCAGATCTTATACTCATACGGACTAAAATATTCCAAAGCATTTCTTTTAATGTTTAGTTTAGTTTTTCACTATTGACATACTGTGTATTTGTTTGAAAGAAAAATATATTCAGTTCGCTCTGTAAAAAATATATATTGATTAAATAAAAGATGACAAACCCCTAAGATGCCCCAGAGTACTTCGATATTATAAAGATATGATGTGATATATTTGTGTTTGATATATTATAATTTCAAAACAATGTGACAAAATGAGAATTTTCCAATTCATCATTTTGGTTTTATTTACTACTTTAACTTTCTCACAAACTTAAAAGTGCAATGTATAGCCTATGTTTATAGACAAATGTATTCTTGACGCATGGATCCTTAGTACAATGTACCTGTTTTTAAGTGGTTCTCACTCGACCTTGGTTATATTACATTAAAATTCAGATCTGACGACAAAGATCAGAACCAGTATTCATAAAGCCGTTCTCATGCCCAAAATCAGATTCTGTGGCCAAGCTTAATTTGTTGTTCCAGTAATGAATTTTATAAACAAATGGAGAAACATTGAAAAGACATCTGACTGAATACCATTCAAATGTTTATACTTGAAGATTTGTTCTTTCGCATGCATTTTAGCGAGTTGCAAGAAAGTTAATTTGAGCACAGAACCCTTGTGTAAGCATGAGAATAGTTTCATGAATGCGGGTCAAGGTTGTGGTCATCTGAGTAATGAAGTTGGTTCCACATTTTGGACCATTCTGTGTTTTGAAGGTATACTAAGGTGTTCCATACTTATGTTGTGACACTTTTGGGACACAACTCACAAAGCAAATCTCATCCTACGAAACCCTTCTAGTTCCAAAAGAGTATATAAATTCTAAATAGAAAAGGTATTAATGAACAATGCCTTTTTTTAATCAACCTTCAATTATATGACATTTATATCTCTGTATCCAAAAGACAGAGACACTCTGAATTATTTCTTTTTTCCCCCATCCCCTTTTTCATATTTTGTTTTGTTTTATTACACTTGTATTACCAGTAGGTAACCTGCATATTAAAAGATGATTTTTGAGAATATTGGCTTGTTATTCAGCTATCATGTTAACTCCATTTCGTCAAAAAAGGACAGACACATGAACAAGTAATTGCTTATTGTGATTTTGCAAGAAGCGATGCCCTGCCAATGTCTTATATTGTTTTGGTTGAATATGTCTTTTAATTGATCTTAATTCAAAATCATCATTGTGTTTGTATAAAATGAATGAAGACCTGGCTGTTTTCAGGTTCATTGAACTTATGACGTATTAAACGAAAATCAACTATTTAAGGATCCTTTTCCCCACTGTAGGCAAAACATTAGATAACTCTACTGTAGATTTCTATACATACAGTGTCTTCTCCTGAAATATGTTTTGGCTATAACTATAACACGACTGGGCAACAATACCTAATTGACCAGGAACATGTAGATCATTTGGTAAGAGTCACGCTATGATTATAAGAGGTCCATAGTTCGAATCGGGGCCTGGTCCTGTTGTATTCCGTCACTAAGAATTCTGTTGTTGATTCTATTTGTGTTTATTTTATCTTTAATACTATAACTTAAGAGTCCCACAAGGTAGTTTATTTTCAAAAGCGGTTTATAAAAGCTTGCGTTATGCCACAACACGTTTTCATTGAATGCAACGCTACAATTTTCAGCAGTTGTACGGGATCCTGAAGCTCTCATTAGGAAACAAAGTGTGATGCAGCAGCTATCTATTCATGTCATACAGCTGATGAACCATGATATCATTGTCCGGTCGTTTGATCACAATTTACCGGGTAGCAATGCACATGTATTGTGTTGTTTGAGGTATTTCAATTATTTTATATTAGAAGAAATATATCAACATGTCTATGACATCAATTTGACAATAATTGAATAAATCGGCAAAGGAAGATAATCCGTTTGATGTTAGTAATTGGCGTTTAACACAGCAGATGTAATTTCGGAAATATTTTCAGCGATCTAAATTTTAACGTTCAGTAATTAGTTAAGTAAGAGTATACTATATACTGCTTTACAAACAAGTTATAACGATTTGTAAGTGCCTTTTATCCGGTTAAGTGTAAGTATAATTAACCTTGATATGTTTGACACAAAATATTCTACACACTGATAGATCGTATAAGGGGAAGACAACATATAATTTCAACATCATTATGTTTATCTGCAAAATATCATTATAATTAAAGCATAGTTAAGTCCATAGGTCTGTCTCTACACAGCTATAACAGAATGCAAATTTTACATTCAGAAGTAGATAACATACTCATAACAGGATTTAAATTGTCTATCAATATATCCTTAATATCTACCTAATCTCACACATTATTTACAACAAGTACTGTAAAGCGTGATTCATTTACTGTATTAACTGGGTCTTTATCAATTATAATAGCAAGTTATAAGTAACCCTGAAATACCTCAAATGGGCGTTTATTTCACAGCTGTCGACACATTAGAAGAAAAACATAGTATTTGTCAAGAATTTTTTTCCTGGGTAGACTGCGATAGAAAATACTAATCGGGTAACTTGTGAAACTAATTCATGCATTGTAAATCATTCATTTTTTGCAAATTCCTATTTGTGTTAGAGGATAATTGAATACAAATTCAAATATTTCGTAAATGATATTTGTCGTCTGAGACAAAATGGCGGAAGTAGTTATTTCGACAGTTAAGAGGTTGATATCATTTTGCGATAGATTGTTGTGCTTTTCTGTGATTGCGTGCATTTTTCGTCCCTTGTATCGATAAAGTGGGAGGTGTGATAACAAAATCATATTGTCAATATGATAGAGGAAATTTTAAAAGATTATTTTTAGAAATGAGTTGTTTAAGAGCCTCTCTTTGGTTTTCTTCTTTTTGTACTTACCGTTTTATCAAATCGGATTTATAAATAAACTCATCTGTTTATTGAACTTATTCCAGCACGGTAAACATGAAGTATTAATTTAAGAATACACTATCCGTTTTAGTCAAATGATGTAAATTTCTGACGTTATAAAAAATGGGTGTCTCCTTTGGCTGTGCTTCGACATAAGTATCGGAATACATTATACACAGATTTGTTCCAAATGGACGAAATGGCTATATGGGGCAGTAAATTATTTACTTAGTTTGGCTTGCTGCACCGAAATATTTAATGTTTATATAGGTGGTTCCTTTGATCTATTTCGAGTGATTTCTTTTGCAAGTTTTATTGTTTTCGCGAAAATTGATTTGCAATTGCGATATTGTCATGTCAGTATCAAAATATGTACATACTGACCTACGAAAATATTGATGTCGCAAAGATGAACTTGACTTATAGTAACTAACAAGTGATTTGTATATATTGCAACGCTCTGTAAATGCACATTAATTTATTATGATATTGAGTTTATTATTAATAACTCGATATGAAGTGTTTTCCTCGCCTTATATACGTTGAGGAAATTTGATAATATAAATAATGTCATTCATCCAATTATTATTCTTAAATGTTTATGCATTTGTTCATCAGTTACACATTATATAAAAAATGACTATTGCTATTTTGAGTATGAATTTGTTTTTTGTTGATATCTTATCTACATAACAAATTAGTTTCTCGATTTGTGTTATAAAAAAACTTTTAAATCTGGTTTGAAATTTTGACAATATTCAAAATGAAAACCTTAATATCACATTAAAACATAAATTTAGACATCAAATTGGTAATTTTCACCCCATACAGTTTCTTAAATTACTTGGGTATGGAATACAATAAGTAAACTGACCTTTTCGTGTCGTTGGTAAATAGAAATTGGAGATTGTACACTAACCACTATGCACCCGAGCAAATTTCTCGTATATTCGCCTCCCTCATAAAAGTAAGAAAGACGCAGGTTAAAGTCAACCTTAATGTGAGTTACAGTAAATTATAAAGGTCTTACATGTAATTTGAAATTTAATAATCTAAAAATAAATTGGAATAATGGAGTAATGTTGAATTACAGTAAAAAAGTACTGGAATATCCAATTAATGAATTAGCTAATTTGACACCAACTTCCATTAAAATACCAGCCAGGAACTTCTCAGCGCTCGATATAAGATACACAAAATGACCCGATTACAGTCATGTTAGCAGCCCTTCACGTACAAATCTGTTCCCTGTAACTTTATGGAATCCTATAGGTGTCTTTCGGAAAATCCTAATATCACACATAATTCAAATGTACTCATAACCCAGTTTCACGACCGTTCTTTCTGTTAGAAACATTTTAGCTTTGCTCCATTGGAATGCATTGCATGAGTTGAGAAAATAATCTTAAAAGAAGATTTTCGCTTACTTCAGCACTATTTTCCAAAGGAAAAAAATATTTAGTTTTTTTCCTAAAGTAAAGAGCATTGATGAGCTGAAGTAAAGTCTCATGTTACAAAAAACATTAAGAAAATTTAACTACTGCATCACCAACCTTCTTCGTTGCACTATTATACTGTCGCCTAGGGGATGGCGGTGATACATTGCAGATCTAGTATGCATTACATAATGAGATCTTTTTCAATTTCGAAAGACTCAGGTAAAGAAGTAAAGAGCCGCCTTGATAACACAATTTTTTTCTTTAAATTTTTTCCATTTTGAAATACACACATAAAAAATTAGTCTTGTATTTCAAATCACGTTAACGTTTACTTCACACAGACCAAGGGTTTTAATGGTCGACTTCGAGGGCTGTTAACTTTAAACAAAATGTACTTTAGAGCAAGCAGATTCTGTTGCTTGCTGTACAAAATGAACTCCACTCTCTAAATCAAACATACATCTTCACCTCATTCACAACACATAGATCCTCCAAACGCACGAATGTTATGCCCCCCTCCCCCTCACTACCACCATGTACACTCATGAGGTCTCTCTCATTTCCAACTACACAACCATATCTCCAACCGCAAAAGTTCCTTTAAATACAAATACTGCTTAAAGACACATCTCAGTGTCAAAAATATGTTTGTATAAAATGCTGGTTTAAGGTTTTGTAAAGCGGAAGTAAACCAAACCTAAACTAACCTGTTTTTTGTTTTTCAGTGTTTAAAGTAACAAACCTACTAACACTGTAATGCATGTGCATACTTAAACGGTCTATGTAATGGCGAATTAGAATACAAGAGCGAGACGTTATATTTTCATATGCAACATTGACGAAGAGGAAACAATTTGCAAGTGTGCGTAGCCAGACCTTTTTTTCGTTTACTCATAATAATGAAAATAATAATGAATTTGACGCATAACTTCCAAATGATGTTTTTTAATCATATGTGGTTGTTACATTTAGATTTAAGTCTAAGGTATAAAAGATAAAACGTAAAATTGATCAGTGAATTTTGTATATTGTTTCATGCCTTTCAGTTTTGATATTGGCAAGACACGTTCGTAAGACCTTTGGATGACTTACATAGTCGTGAATAGTCGATCTTGATTTTCATGTTCATTTTAATATGCGTGTCTTGTTTAATTTACTGCTCTGCATTTTCTGTTACATTTTCAGTTATGTACAGAAATTAACTATCTAATGTGAAAATATGTGTCTGGTTCCACGTGGTGATTGTAAATCGATTCCTCTTTCAATTATTTTCATTAAGGACAATCTGGTAGTCGACTATTTTCTCGTATTTGTTCAGTATTACCGTATGCATATTTTGTAAATGATGTGTGCGCTTTTGTAAACAAGTCCATTCTTTTTACGACTTCATTGCGAGGTACACCGTTATTGACGCTGTCTTATATTAAAACATAGTTTACTCTTTTCCCTGTAGTCCTTGTCTTTTGTATCTACAGCCAAATAGTCAACGGATGCATCCATTTCAGTTGCGTCGAAGAGATTGAATGGGATAGCGTTTCCTCAGTGACCACATTACGTAACCACTCGGTAGAGACCAATTTCACCGTCTAGCCACAGTACATCATTACAGGAAAATGGAAATAAATACCCGCATTAAAGGCCAGAACCAGCCAAGGATGATGCGGGTGTAACCATTAACTGCCTGATACGTTAGAGTGAAGAATTGGATTAACGAATGTCTATTAGTTCCTTTTATTGCCTGAAGGTCTCACGAACTTTGGTTGTTATATCATAAGGGACATACAGAAACGGATTTGGTGGTCATGCAGGGCATGGCTTATGATGTGAGGTATGATAATATTTCGCTAATGCTACCGTCATTACAATAACTCTCATCGTTACCAAACGCTGTAAAAAGACCGAAAGGTACAAAAGGAAACATATATAAAAAACGATACACAGTTTTTTTTTATTTCGAGTACTAGTTCTCAGGCAGATTTTGAAATAATCTGCAATAATGACTTAAATTTTCATTGTAAATACTGAAAATTGTCACCAGCTCTAACATAATGTTACGAGCGGGTGGCTACCCATCCAGCCAATGACCACGTTCGACGTTGCTGAACTAATGAGCCCGTCCCAGGATTACACCGCAATCACTGAATTTTAAAAATGAGTTTATGACTTCCTGGTCATATCCACCGTGTGTCAATTTATATATTTGTATCATGTCCCCTCTGAGTCTAACGTACCAAGTCATACCAATGACTCCACGTGTGGGTCTGATTGAATGGATGAGGAACACCATACCACTGAAGGAGTACTTATTGCATGCATTGACGGTGCAAGAGGACAAATTCATGAATTCTGTAAAGGGACCTCGTAATGAGTACTGTAAGTGGCAACGCTTGAAAATTCACCTCTTATTCCTTGGCTGTTAGAATAAAATCTACTAGCCCTGGGATGTCGGGATAGTGGAACTGTGCACCCCTGATAAAACTATCTATAAGATGTACCTTTTCACAATCAAAAGTTCATTTATCCGTTGGTAATGACAGATTATGGTAATTATGAATGCTTTAACCTTTCCTATCTTGTGACATGATCACAGGTGCAGACGACTGCAGAACATTACAAGCAGATTTTGCTGCCTATATCTACCAGGCAATAATATAAATCAGTACTGTTCAAATCAATCACATGGATGGATGGATTGATTTATTTTAATTACACAGGATCAAAATGGTAGAAAATGGAAAATTATTTGATGCCAGAAGGACAAAGAGATGGAGAGATGAAATGAAACATTAATCAATGTTAACCTCTAAGTCGGTCGATACCATGCTTTTATAGACCCGGGAAAGTTCTCCGTGGGCTCAATCACAGTATAGACTGCAATAAATGTCAATACTATTTATTTAACGAAATAGATATTCTATATATAAACATCACAGTTCGGTTCGACAGTTGACAGAAAATAATACTTAGCTTAATAATATAGAGTATCAAGGAAACGAATCGTCCTAATTGGATAAAAAACGGATTTCTCAATTGAACTATAATTTTGACCTTTCTGAATTGTTATACTTTACACAAACGGCTGATATTACATAAATGTAGCTGAAATAGTAACGAGGGGGTAACCAATCAGATTCAGAAACAGGCTAGTAACTAGTAACAGAATTAGGTGATGTTAGACAGACAACGATGCCGCATTGTTAAAAGGTTATTTATTAACATATGTGCAAAAGCAAACATATTGAATAGCATTTAGGAGAAGAAAACACATTCTGGAGTGTGAAATAAGACGTATAAATATAGTCACAGCCAATGCCGTGACCTTGAACCTTGGTTTACATGCATGGCAGCAATATGCAAATTACAGTCCCATGACAATGCATCCATCAGCGAAATTTCATCAAAAGGCGTTCGGGTCTTCAGCAGATAAAGCATGAACAAGTATTATATTTACATTTTACATTTTACTGATTACTTTGACCTTGATATTAGGAAAATGGTACGGAAAGTTTGTACGGAACACATCCTCCAGTCGTGAATGATCTATATCGGACACGCACAGGTGTAACCTATCTGTCTCCTTGTTTTCAAGTAAGGAGCTAATGAGCTTGAACAATTATAATATAGAAAATTAGAGCAAACTTAGCCATACACGACTGTACATGTACTGATTATATACTTCATGAATATTAAGATTAGTTTCAATATTATTGAAAACGCGAAATTTCCCCACAACGATCAGTTAAGAAAGAGTCACAACGCGAATATTTCCGAACGTCAGAATTTTCACTTTTACAGTAGTTTGTATTCTCACATGTTAAACTTTTATCAGCTCATGTAAAGGAGTAAGATGTCCTGAAAACGTAGCATTGTTAGCGTTACAAAAACATGACGTCACAGTTTGAACGTATTGGGAACGCCATACGGATTGCCAACCGAAAATATCCTTTGGCAACTTACAATTTACGTACGTCCAAACGCTTAGCGATGATAAACTGAAAACAATATACAATATAAACGATAGCTATCTATATTATTGAATTATTTCCTGTGCCGGTAAACACACAGTAACGCCTCAGGTTATCTGAAGATGACTATTCACACGACGCAACTAAATACAACGTAAACAATGACGTCATCAATGATATACACACTGTGCTGTTCAGATTCACGAATGTCCATACAGCTTTGCTATCTGCAGAAACGACTAACCTTGGAGCTAGAGCATCATCGGATGGGGACTTATCGACTTTGACGGCTATGACGAGAAGATATCAATCACTCCACTACGTGAACGTTCTATCGTGTTGACAGAAAGAAGAGAATGGGTAAAAGACCTTTGTATTTTGTGACGTATGCTATTTATCAACAACGTGATTCATACCGATATTATCCGTTCAATTGTAATGAGCAGACGACAATTCCCGCTGGAATATCAGATCCTTGCAGACAACTTCCGCCTGCTGGTGCCTGTAATGGCAGAGCCGCTGATGTATCTTTGTCAGCCTCATGATTTACGTGCTGTCCAGCTGTGTCCAGTGTCGGTCATTGTTACAGGTTCTAGACAAGTGTTTACTTCTGTTGCGTCACTGTACTTGTTGTCCCTGTCTAGTCCAGGAATCAATGTATAACCTAAAAAATAAAACAAAAATAATAGCCTTCTTAATACACAAGAAAAATACGAAACAATGGTTGAATACAAAAAGACAACACCAGGAACTAAGAAGAAATAAAACAAAAGGAAAAAGCAAGCACGTCATGTGTTTCAAAAGACGAAATCAGATGTCACAATTAAGAAAGCATTTCTTGTTGAACAATGTAAAACCTGCTTATTTTAGTCATTTATTCGACATATTTACAAAAACATGCATACGTTTTGATAGTGATCTGCTGTATCTGGTAAAACAAAAGTATTTCATATGAAGTATTTACTGTATCCGTTCGATATCCATTTGTCTTGAAATGTATTTGCTGTATTCCAGCAGAACCTACTTATTTATCTTATATCATTCATTCGCTGTAACCGCTAATTTCCCCATATTTCATGTAGATTTTTGCTGTATTTTTTCCCTGTCTTTTTCTTGGCAATATTTTGAATAGCATTATATACCATAGAAGATTATAATGTTTTGATATGATTTTCCAAAGATAATAAAATATCAAATTTGGCCTTGTGGGGAATAAAATAGAAAGACATTAATAACAACTTTCTAGTTTCTAGTCTAGAAGTTTTAAATTATGAAAAGGCTGAATATAAAAACCTAAGGTATCAAGCAATATTACGTTCACTGCCGATTTCATGGTACATGTAATGAATCACTTGTTTACTTTTCTGAATTGTAATGAACGCATATATTACCCTATGAACGAAACTTTATACGCTTTCTATTTCAGGCACCTTATTACTTTAGTGTCCTGTTTCTGGTGAATCGAGTACAAAGTAACAAAATAGCGAAGGCTAGACATTGTAAATCTTCCTTTATTTTATATATACATAAAATACGTCTGTTTCACAAGTTTATATTCATGAAATTTTAAACAAAGATACCTGGTTACGGTGATTCACCACGCCATGACTCATTGTCAATTTTCCTCAAAGTAAACTTTATTTACTTAAAAACTGTTAAGGGTCCATCAACACAATATACAGTCCTATCGTGTCATACGGTAGAAACACGGATAACGATATGTGTATCTGAAGAGAGATTTTGGAATTAAGAAGAAAAAGTCTGTAATACATGAATACCTTGCTCCCATGCAAGTAAGTTCATTGTTCAATTTTCTATTTATAGTAACGTTGACCTTGGTCTTGACCTTTAAACTCCCGAAAAATGAACTCATCGGAATTATTCTTGTACCTGACCTATAAGATTTTATCATCATAATTTTTGAAGGAATAAACTCGTTAGAGCGATGAGAATGAATCGGTATGCGACAGGACGCGACGGGAAGGGATGGGACGGTTTGTGGTAATATTATATTATACAATTTTTACATCCCATAAAATAGCGAGGACATTAAACATTGCTACAGAAAAATGTAAAAAGATCAATATTACAAAAGACCCGTCGTGGATATTCCGTCTTTTCGTATTGCAGAGTGATCTGCACTTGTGAGGAGGTATTGATTGTTACGTCATTTGTTTGTGAGAGTAACGTCATCAATTTTTGAGAAAACGACGTAATCTTCTCACACAAACCAATGACGTAACAATCAATACCGGTTCACAAGAGAAGATAACTCCCGATGACTTCCGCCCCTTCTCTTTTGACCCCGGTTCTATTCTCTAGTACAGGTCACCCATTAACAGTTTTCTTAATTACACACTTAATAGAAAACTCAAATTTAACAATGGTTTTGAGAAAGCTGCTCTCATTCTTTTAACATTTAATTTCACTGATGAGTCACAAGTTGACGAAATGACCATATGGTGCAATACATATTTACTTTCTATTGTTTTCTGCATCGATTAAATAAAGTGCTATTTGTATAATTTCTTGCTTCAAGTTTTTAGTGTATACTCAGCTGTTGACAGGGTCACGGAATTTTTGATTTCCGAATGCACTAGTACTTGTTGGGGCATGCATACTTTCATTGATTTAACAAGAGGCACCCGTAGTGTAGTAAACGCCTAACCTTCCGGTACACCTGGTTTCCGTCCATTTTCTTCTTCCTGGAATATGGAGTTCATGTTTTCTTTTATAGATTTTTGTGTCCCTTAAGTTTCCTTTTTTATCTGGTTTATCTCCTGTTTTATGTTAGGATTCAGTATTTCCTCGACGAGTTTCAAATGTACGAAATGGCAATATGGTACAGTAAATATTTATTTCAATTGTCTTTCCGTATATGTTTTGCCTTGTTTTTCTGATGACTTTGCTAATGTTTGCGTACTTGTGTTTTCTTTTTTTCATTTTGAACTTGAGTAACAATTTCACAAACCTGTTGATTTTCACTATTTCAGTGCTGAGCTTATATACATGCAGAACAACATATCGACACACACGTTGGCTATAACAGGGATAGCGTTTGCGGCTACTTAAGAGGTTTCTAAATAGTGCTACGCAAAATATGCATTGGCATTGCTACAAACATCACATTATTCGTCTGTAGGCCTAATTGGTAGAATGAAAGAATCAATTACCTCTACGGTCATAAGACACTCTCCTCCTCACAGACAACACTGACATAGTATATAGCTATATACAAGTAATTTCCACTCGCATCGTGTGTGTATTCACATGATTCGTCGCCGGTCTAGTAAAACTACACCCTTTCATCAAACAAGGATTGGCTGTTGTGCGGTGCATTGTTACATGAAAGTAGAAAACGCACACATAGACAACAAACAAGTACGACTTGGAACAGAATGACAAACAGAAACATCAAGATATGAAAGAAAAAAACCCAGAAAGATTCTGGGAACCCGATACCGGAAAGCACGTGATCCGGATGTAGAAGCGTATCCGGCACCACAATTAGCACCCATCGTTATATTTCCCGTAACGTAAATCGGTCGCAATAACGATTTCAGGCAACGTGATAAGTACATATACAACAGACATTTAGATGTTTCCCATCATGCAGTGTCTCATCACCCGTTTTACTTGTTCAGATGGCACGTAGAAAGACAATATTCTATGACGTCACGGGAATACAAAAACATGACGTCACAATCAACATTTGACGGGAGAGGTCGTGTGCAAAACAAATCAAAATCAAATTATTTTAAAGAGTGGAAGTCAGGAGATATTGAGCATTACATGGAAACCCCCAAAAAAATGTTTTGCTTTTTTTTGTTCTATTTCATAAAAAATGTTGTTAAATGATAATTTTCAACATTTTTTTTTAA
>JAUMHH010090760.1:0-10071 GCA_032359455.1 Chlamys rubida
TGGGGAGTAGGTCTATATAGAGTACAGGGTTATCTACCCTGGGGAGTAGGTCTATATAGAGTTCAGGGTTATCTACCCTGGGGAGTAGGTCTATATAGAGTTCAGGGTTATCTACCAAGGGGAGTAGGTCTATATAGAGTACAGGGTTATCTAACCTGGGGAGTAGGTCTATATAGAGTTCAGGGTTATCTACCCTGGGGAGTAGGTCTATATAGAGTTCATGGTTATCTACCAAGAGGAGTAGGTCTATATAGAGTACAGGGTTATCTACCCTGGGGAGTAGGTCTATATAGAGTACAGGGTTATCTACCCTGGGGAGTAGGTCTATATAGAGTTCAGGGTTATCTACCAAGGTCAGTAGGTCTATATAGAGTACAGGGATATCTACCCTGGGGAGTAGGTCTATATAGAGTTCATGGTTATCTACCTAGGTCAGTAGGTCTATATAGAGTACAGGGTTATCTACCCTGGGGAGTAGGTCTATATGGAGTTCAGGCTCAATATATACTGAGGGGAGTAGGTCTCTATAAGACCATAGGGTTATCTACCAAGGGAAGTAGGTCTATATGGAGTACAGGGATATCTACAGAGTGGAGTAGGTCTATATAGAGTACAGGGTTATCTACAAAGAGGAGTATGTCTATATAGATATCAGGGTTATCTACCAAGAGGAGTATGTATATATAGATATCAGGGTTATCTACCAAGGGAAGTAGGTCTATATAGATATCAGGGTTATATACCAAGAGGAGTAGGTCTATATAGAGTACAGTTATCTACCAAGGGGAGTAGGTCTATATATAGTCAGGGTTATCTACCAAGAGGAGTATGTCTATATAGATATCAGGGTTATCTACCAAGGGGAGCAGGTCTATATAGATTCAGGGTTATATACCAAGGGGTGCAGGTCTATATAGATTACAGGGTTATTTACCAAGGAGAGTAGGTACATTTGGAGTTAAGGGTTATCTACTCTGGGGAATAGGTCTATAAAGAGTATAAGGTTATCTACTGAAGTTGGGGTATGTTAATGAAGAGTACAGGGTTATCCACTGGGGGCAAATACACTTTTTACATGATGAGGCCTTTGTTGACAAAACACTTCAAACTGATTTTAAATTCTATCTGGAGTGGTCGATAACCAGGTTATCTAGCCTTGACTTCACAAAGGTATCATTCCAGGACACAACACGTACAAAGTACCATTTTGGTTGTTTGTTTGGGGTAAAACATCAATACAACATCTATGGTCATATGAAAAGGAGTGCCTTATCACTGCTCAAAAGAATAGAAAATTTCATTGAGACATTAATGTACTTGCGTCTGAAGTCACAATTTTTCTCTTGACAAAATTGCAATGACGGACCAAATGACCTTGGGGACCTGAACTTGTCAGAGGTATCCTCATGCTTAACCTTTGTATAAACTTCTTGTACAGACATAAGTGTGTTGAGCAGTGACAATGAATTGGATAAGACAGGAGCTACACCAAGATTGCAGTGTTGTGTTTTTATCACAATCAGTGACCTTGACCTTCTGTCTCTGTAACAACAGGCATTAGTTATCATCAAGATGACTCCTAACTGAAGGCTCTGAATGTGTTCTAATTAATTATGCGGGTACCAAAGATATGTCTATCAAATGTTCATTTAAATAGCGTAACTAGCACTGGTTACAGAACTAACAGGTAAACCACATGTTAGATAGCAGCAGCACTTAACATTTTTAACAAAATAAAATTCAGAATTGAAAACAGAAAGTGTGTTTCCAACACTGAGGATACAATAGCTTTTACATATTTACTAATCACCTTGGAAGTAGTTCAAGGTCAATTTTTCCCACAAACTTTGTCTGGCTTCATTAAAGTAAGCATATTATCACCTTGATAATAGTTCAATGTCATTTCCCCCACAAAGTTTGTCTGATTCTTTCCCAGTAAGCATAGCTCAACAGAAAGCCTAATGGATAGACAGACCACGGACACTATGTCATGGCATAAGCTCATCTGCCTGTGTGCAGGCAAGATAATGATGACCAGTAAATCTTATTTTGTTCTCTTCATCTTTATTACCATGCATATGAATTGCATACAACAGTGACAAAAACGCCATCAGCAGGCCCTAGTTTCATGAGGCATCTTTTCCTTAAAATACGTTTTCCCAAACTTCATTTTTCCAGATGGGAAGACATGGTTAAGCTCAGAAATTGTAAAACTTTGGATAAGAAATGTTCATGAAACCAAGGCCTGGTCTGGCATCTGATGTAAGTGCCAGGATTCCAATCATACTCCTAATTAAAACTTCAAGGGGCTGAACTGCCAGTTATCATTGCTTTCAAATCATTCTTCCTCTTTAAAGTTTCCTGTTGTTTTTGTCAAGTTTACATTTCATTTCAGAACCCTTCTGTTCCACGTTCACTTTAAATAACCCACTGTCACAGTACATTACTGTAATGACTTCATTTCATTTTGTCTGACAGTGTAGGCTAGAAAACTCTCAAATTCCACACATGCAAGCTTAACAATAACAATATATAGGCCAAGAGGCTTCAGTTTTCTTCCGTTACAACATTGTTCAAATACAATACAATGTAAAAAGAGAAGCTTCAACTCCAGGATCTTTTATATGTACTAGGGCATGAACTAACTAATCTTTAAATAAAATCCTTTCATTTGACAAAAGGTTTCCTGTAAAAATCCTTATATATTACAATTCTCAAGAAAAGTCAGCATACCTCTTTAAAATCTCATTCCTTTTCTCTTTCTACAAAATATTCCTCATTCTTCCATCTCCCCAAAAATATTGCATACATCTTTCACGGCAAAACAGTGCATGTTAACCATATACACCACATTGATACATACACTACGTCAAGCATCACAAGAGACACATCTAGTACACAACACTACTCTATGATGTGTATATCAACAATCTCCACTTGTTTCCACTCGGCAAAAACACTACCAAGCATATTTAATTACTTACTAAACGAGTACTACCAGGTTTGCCTTGGACATGTACAGCATTATAAACCTGAATTGGTGACAGCGACAAACGTTGTATTAAATTTGTTCGTGAATTACTTCAGGTCTTTGGTTGATGGCTTGCACTAGACACCATGTTATCTTGAGCACTCCTACGACTTTGGAAAGACAACTCAAAATTATCCTTAGCCAATGCTTTGGGACACGAAGCATGGAACAAAATGTCACCAGAGCTCCATAAAAGCTCATGCACAACACCGGCTTTTGAAAACAGGATCTAGATCTACTTGTTATTTCTGTGCTGGCTATCTGACACAACACAATCCTGCAACAAACTAGAAGCTAGAGAAACAATAAAATGTGCTGACAACAAACACCACCATACAGGTTTGTATTAAATACAAATTCATCATTGAAACCGGACATCAGATTCATTATGATAACAAATAATGTGCTTTAATGAACAAATTATCCTGGTCCTCTCTTGGCAGTTGTAAACTGGTACCAGGTATAATAGTATGTTAACTAATGTCTGTTAAAATTAAATTAAAATTTCAACAACATATCAAAAATGTTAGTGTTTGCTTAAAAAATGATGCATCACAATAAAACAGAGCAGTTTGTAGTCAAACTTAGTCTTTACAATGCAAATCTACCATCGTCTGGAATTCCCTACAGCTGCTATCTACCGATATATATTCTACTGGTGAAAGAATTTCTTTCACTAATTTTCTTTCCCATCAAATCAATCAAATAGTGATGATGGAGTGAATGGTTTTATAACACCAACAGCTACAATGGCTGATGACATGCATAACAGGTATAAAACCTGAATAAAAATAGCTATTGATACAAATATGCAAAGAATTTCATTTCAGGAAATAAATTCCTTACTGGTAAGTGTATAAATTAACTATTTGTGAAAAGTGTCTTTAAGTTTCGACATGTTGACGGACTATTTCATTGATAAAAAGCTTCATGATTTGCTGGTATGCACAAACTTGATATGGCTAAAATAAATTGTACAAATCCGTTTCACTGCAATGTAAATACAGTGAATTTTGTGTGTGAATACTTAACTCACTGAAGTGTAAATACCAGCAGATCACAAAAGTTTGTATCCACAAATGTTTGTCAACATAAACTACAAATGAAAGTTATCCACAAATCATACACATTATGACCTAAATATATCTAAGAGCAGTTTCTATTAAGAAAGTTTTACATTGTATTTTGTGAACAATAAAAAATAATATTCAAACCAGATTCTCAAATCTTGACAAGGCCCACCTTGAGTAAAAATGTAATACCGGAAAAAAAGATATGATATAAATATTACATTTCAGTTTAGTTAAAAAAAAATTGTAAAATGAAACTGAGATAAATTAATGTAGGATCAGAAAGCAGTAATAGCAAGTCATTTAATAATATTTAGGGTTTATTAGAATTCAAATGTCAAAACACGTCATTACAATAATTGAAATGTTATTTACTATCGACGATATTTTTTTTTTGAGAATCCTAGCTGTTAAATGCCTGAACTAGTCCGTCTCTACCACTAAAACTTCCTTGTACGAACTGTGTCCAACCAAAAATAAACAGAAGCGTTTGACATGCTTTTTGTTTGGCAGATATTTTCTTATGGACAGCAGGCAACAATTAATCTCAAAATTGATCACATTGTTCATCAGAAACTGTCATTACATCTGTTTATCTGAAGTCAGAATTTAATTTCAGCAAAAACATGCAGGATATGCACTTTATTCTCCATGGATTTCTCCATAGAATAACATTCTCAGTTAAAACACTCTATCAGATCTTTTAAAATTGTTCCAATACATTTAGTTTCCAAACAATTGGTTACAAGTTCTTATACGTCCGACACATCTCACACTGTGCCCTGCTGTATCTGAGCATATAGCTGAGCCCCATCGGCACTTCCATCCATGGGCTGCTGCATAACATACTGTACAGTACCATCCTGGTCCACAATGGCATGCGTGGCATTCTCCCCACCGTCAGCAGTCTGGACAATGATGATGGTCTCCTGTCCACCCTCAGTCTGCAGAGTAGTCAGTCCCTGTCCAGCCAACAGTTGAGCTGTGTCACTGACCACGGCTGTTGTGTACGCCCCATCAGCCCCAGACACTGTCACATAGGTCTGTCCGTCACCAACATCTTCCTCCAGATGTACATTCTCAACCTAAAAGAAAACCAAGCAGATCAAAATCATTTATCTCAACGTGAATCAACAGACAGGGTTATAATTTTTTTTTTAAACAGGAAAATATTCAAGCTACAAATGTATATGAAAAATATTATTTTTACAAAAAGAACATCTGAGAGATTTATGTCAAAACTAATACAACTAGAACATTGACACGTCGGGTTTGGCCGTACTGAATGCATGTCAGACCATCAATATTTATTCAGTCACATGATTATCACGTTACAATTTTCCAGAAAGACGTTGTGCAATTGGACACTTGGTCAACTATATTTTATGGGAATGGAATATTCTCTACTCCTAACTGATTTTGCTCATCGAACTATCAAAGCTGATAGCTTATCATTGCAGCATAAAACTGGCCAAATATGTTTCTAGGCCTCTTCGTTATTCGCAAGTCATTTTCAGAAATCGATGACAAAGAAAACCAAAGCCACACAATGACATCAGCTCGCTCGACCTTTGAGCAGGCGAGTTAAAAACAGAGTAAATTTCCTTTGCAAAAGCAATTTTGAAATTAACCAGGAATTATACAAGATTTGTTGAAATATCTGAAATATACATTTACGGTAACATTAGTACTTACCTGTGCAACTGCATTCTGTTCATCCAAATCATCCTCATCTAGTTCATCATCCGAGTCCTCAAGCTCAAACTTGCGAATGATGGCCTGTGCAGCCTCCCCAGCGGTGACGTGGACCTTTCCAATGTGTTCCAGCAGGAGCTTCTTACGCTTGAAAGTCTCCTGGCACATGTCACATTGGTAGGGCGACAGCTTTTTGTGTACCAGCTGGATGTGGGACATGAGATTGGATTTGTTGTTGAAGCAGCGTCCACAGTCTATGCATTTATGTGGCTTCTCCCCCGTGTGGATCAGCATGTGGCGATCCACATGGTACTTCTTGGTGAAGCGCTTCTCACACACTGAGCAGATAAAGATCTTTTGGTTAGGAGATTTCCATCCCTCATGAACACGCTTGGTGTGACCAATCAGAGCTCCCAGTGTCTTGAATGCAGCTTTGCATGTATTACAGAGATACTGTCTTGTGTGTAGATGCATGCCCTTAATATGGGTGTTAAGGTTTCCACGGAATGCAGAGGAGTAATCACAATGAGGACACTTGTATGGGCGGCGACCAGAGTGCACAGTACGCATGTGGGAGCTCATACCGGTTTTGAGAACCACTTTACCACAGATAGGACACGGGATCTGCATGCGGTTCTGCTGGTGGAGTTCTTGGTGGCGTTTGATATTCTTAGTGGTTTTGCCACACTCTTGACACTGCTCACCATCTTCCTCTGCACCCTGTGTCGACACTTTCATTATCTTTTCCCTCCACTTGGCATTCCTCATCTCCTCCTCATAGTCCGTCTCATCCCTGTGCTTGCCTTTGATGTGTTTCACTAAGCCAATAAAGGCTTTATCACAGAAGGGACAATTCAAGGCCTCCTCTGTATTTCTTACTGACCTCCTCTTCGGTTCCAGGTCTTCAAACATCCCCACATCGTCTTCCTTCTTTTTCCTTTTTCTTGGAGATTTCTCCTCTCCATTAACATCCACTTCCATTCCAAGTGGTCCAAATTTCTTTTTCTTTAGTTTAGGATCAGTCTGAGTCAGAACTGACCTCTTACCAGGCGACTCCTCAATGGTTTCCACCTCAATAAAAGGTATAGCTGTTGCACTGGGACCACCAAGGGAAGATTCCATAGGTTCATCCTCGTCAATTTGGTCAATATTATAGATGTCTCCCTGATCTTCTCTTACTATGACTGTCTTCATTTTCATTTGTTTGTCCTCCTCCATAGGCTCTTGTTTTACTCTTGGTATTATGATTTTGCCCGCCTCGGTAGATGCGTCAGACATGGTCTGTACACTTTCACTGTTTTTATGACGTTTTCTCGCAGGCGTCTCCACTTCAGCTACTACTGTACCTTCCTCCTCCTCCTCCTCCTCATCTTGAGCTTCCTCTTCTGTCCCCCTACCACGTTTCTTAGTGACGGGAGTGACAGTTGCTGTTGCTGCAGGTGTTCTTCTTGTTTTTTCATCCTCTTCTTTCTTCTTTCCCTTTCCTTTCTTTCCCGGGGACTTTGCTACCTCTTCCTCAATCTCATCCTCAACCTGTTTTCCTTTACCCGACTTCCGTCTAGATTTGTCAGATTCTTCTTCCTCTGCAAGTTTACCTCTGGTGACTGTGTCTTTGCCTTTACCCTTTCCTGCTGATGGTGTTTCTGCTTTAGCTGGTGTACCAGATTTTGAAGGTCGTCCTCGTTTCCTCTTAACTTCAACAACCTCCTCCTCCTCTTCCATTTCTTCCTCTTCTTCTTCTTCTTCCTCCTCCTCCTCCTCTTCTTCTTCTATCTCAACAACTTGTTCCTTTTTTGGCCTACCTCTTCCCCTACTCTTTGGTGTAGGAGTTTCTTCCTCTTCTTTACGAGGTCTTCCTCTCTTCTTTGGCTCACCACTTGATACTGGTGTCGCAACCTCTTGTGATTTACTCTTTCTACCTTTAGGAGTTGAAGCAGGTTCCTCTACTTCATCTTCTTCCTCATTCTCCTCTTCCTCCACTTCAACCTCTTTCTTTTTTGGCCTTCCCCTTCTTCCTGGTGTTTTGACTTCTGGAGTCTCCTCGGTTTTAGCGTCTTTAGATGGACGTCCTCTTCCTTTAGGTTTCTCAGACGTTTCAGGTGTGTCAGTAGTTTCTTTGGCTGGTCTACCTCTACGACCACTCTTTGGAGGCTCTGGTGTTTCTTCACTTACCTCCTGCTTGAGACCTTTTGCTGGCCTTCCCCTTCCTCGTTTTGTTTCTGGTGTATCTGAAGGTGGTGTTTCCTTGGCAGGTCTACCTCTTCCGCGTTTTGCTTCAGGTGTCTCTACTTCAACATTACTCTTTCTGCCTTTTGTTTTTACCTCAGGGGTGTCAACAGCAGTTGCAGACTTCCTCCGTGATTTCTTGGCAAAAATAGCAGCAGCAGCAGCCTCTTCCGCTACTTTTGATGGTCTGCCCCTTCGTTTTGCTGGAAGTTTTTCTTCTTGAACTTCCTCTTCTTCTTCTGGTTCTTCATCCTCTTCTACTTCCATCTCTTCCTCCTGTTCTTCCTCTTGTTCTTCCTCTTGTACTTCCTTAGGTTCTTCATCTTGTACTTCCTTAGGTTCTTCATCTTCCTCAGGCTCTTCGTCGTCTTCGTATTCATCATCATCAGGTCCTGGTAGAGGCTCAACCTCGCCCTCATCGTCATCACTATCATCAATGTTGTAAGTTACTGCTACAGTTCCCCCATCATCACATTTTAGAGTTTCTATTGTGGCACCAGTATTTGGATCTATCACCGACGCTGTGGGAGCATCTATTTTCTCAATCATATTATCTTCTTCACTCATTTCTTCTTCATCTTCTACAATTTGCTTTTCTTCATCTTCCAGCTCCTCTGGTTCATCCTCATCTCCCTCCTCTTCAATTGCATCCTCTGTATTTAACTGAATTATCTTAACATCTTCCTCTTCTATAAGTTCATCTTCCTCGTCGACTTCCTCTTCCATTTTTTCCTCCTCCACATCCTCATGTTTCTCCACTACTTCTGGAGTAGGCTCCACATTCTCCTGCTTTTCCTCTTGCGCAGGAGTGACTAGATTTGTTGTATCTTGGACAGACTCAACAGTTTCCACTACATGCTGTTCCGGAAGTACTGGCTGTGCCTCCTCTACAGTTTCTTCTCCAAGAGGGATGCATGTCTCTGGTTGGATGACAGCCTCTATTACAGCCTCTTGTACGTTTGAAAGGGATTCTACTGGTGTTGTTACAGGCTCTTGTACATTGGCATAAGATTCTACAGGTGCTACGTCTCCCGAGTCAGCAGTCAAAATTTCCTCCTCTACTTCATCTTCCCTTTGTTCTGCAGCTAATATCTGCAAAAATACATAAAACAGGTGGTAGATATAATCAGATGCTTTTTAATTAAGATTTTTTCAGTCATCTTTATATAAAGCAAGGCAACAAATAAGCTTTCATCAATGCATTTAGTACAAATTTCATATTTTCTATCCTTTTACAAAGAAGTGGTGGACTTTCAATAGAATGCCGTTTAAACCCCTAAGGTTATACACGTTTTGAAAATGTTATTCTAAAGAAATAGTTGAATTTTGGCAAAAAGCAGTATGTTTAAGTGCAGACAGAATAAATTAAAAACACTGGTAATTTACAGGGTTTTCATTAACAGGCAGTAGGCCAAAATGACTGGTTCAGATATCTTTTTGGCCTGTTTAAATCACTGTTTTCTTATAAATATCATGTAATATACCCTTTTTTACTAACTAGGCGGATTAAAAATGTTATTTGGTCTGTTCAAATGGAAGTTACTGAAAAGCCTGCATTTAAATTATCATTGTTCTCTTTAGAGATATATATATATGGTAGCATGCATGCTCAGCTGACTATATTTTCTTCCAATGATATTAACTTTTTCTCCCACATATCAATATTATTAATCTTATATTTGCATTGATTATTCACAACATTTGAGAGGTCATGCTCACTTAAGTTCCCTACACCCATGGATTATGTCATGACAAAATCGAAGGCTCTGTATCATCTTCAAGATGATACAAAAAGACTAGGTAATCCTTTGATGTACATCAAAAGAATCTTTAGGGAGAGGGGTTCCAATCACAACACAACTCAAGCGTCACATGTTTAAGTGGATGTTTATTATATAATATTCATCCACTTGCACTCATGACACCCGAGCTGTGTTGCGATTGGAATCCCTCTCCTTATATTGCCATTATATACACCCTGCTTCCATTTGGTATCCGCACTCGGATTGGAACGCCACACTGATTTACCCACTTATAGCTCACACGATA
>JAUMHH010090760.1:10081-22030 GCA_032359455.1 Chlamys rubida
CACATGTTTAAGTGGATGTTTATTATATAATAGTCATCCACTTACACTCGTGACATCTTAGCTGTGTTGCGATTGGAACCCCTCTCCTTACATTGCTATATCCTATACAAATCAGTCAATCACCCTGCTTCCATTTGGTATCCGCACTCGGATTGGAGTGCCACACTGATTTACCCACTTATAGCTCACACGATATTGGCTATACCATTTTCATTTAATCAAAAGAATCTTGTGGCACTGTAACAGTAAAACTGACTGACTGCTGCTCTTCTGTAATCTTCAAAACCGAAGGTGTCAGACTTTTTTTTCACATGAACTAATTAAATAGCTAACTGTGAACCTTCAATTTTGTCACTACATATTCCAGGGCTCCGAGAACGCAAGTGAACGTAACCCCTGGAATTTGGAGGATATGTTTTGATGGGCTGTTGAGACTATATCAATAATCATGTTCTATTTTTCCATTAATTAATTTCCACATACTGCTTGAATAAAGTTCAATAGTCAAAGCATTATTTATCAATGTTTTGTTGGGGAGGACACTGCCATAATACTGCACAAGTTTATAAAATGACTCACCTCTTCATTCGCCTGTTGGACAGCTGCTTCCACGGCACCATTACTCTGTATCACCTGAAGTCCATCTACAAAACAGCAGGTCATATAAATCTTATTGTTCTGTTCATCATCTCTAATCCAAAAACTTACATAATACTGTAACGGTTCACTTCCTTCGTCCTCAACCTTTGTCCTATCGGGTTCTAGCGTAAAGTGACGTACGTTTTATATCCTTATATATCTGGGATCAGGACTTGGTAAATAAAGTGTAAGCCTTTTCCAAATCGGAGTCCCAAGCAAGTGATTAATTTAATTTGCTGACACTTCACACTTAGGAATATAATCATGAGACCAATCTGCCAAATTTGATGTCCCTTGCAAAGTTTTTGCTTACCAGGTTCATTGTTAAAACATCTCTTCCAAAGTTGCAAAGATTTTTTTTTCAGGAAAAAGCTGGATAGATCTCTGGCTACCTCAAATAATTGAACACTAACACAAGACTAATCTGACTGCTCTGTCAACAGAGAGGAAGCGACCTGTGACCCATAAATCTGAGGTCACCTCACCGCAAAGCAATCACAAAAGCATAACATATTAGCTGATATTAGGCAACTTGTAAAATTTCAAAAAACAGTTTTATTGTCTTTTTATACCATTTTTTTTTTATAAACAATTAGGGTAATTCCCTTTTTATACCTGTACTGTACATACCTGTACTGTACAGACATTAAAATAAAATAATTTATGTTCCAAGTATAATATTGCAAAAAATTACCCAAGGTCATATCTCAAAAGATAACACTTTATAAAGCACCCGATGAAATGTTAAAGGATACCATTTATGTTTCAGGTAAATGCGGCAAAAATGAACTACCAGATAAATTCCAACGTGTTGCGTAATATTGTTATTTTTCTCTGTCTTGGTAAAATGTTGATGAAATATTGTGATGTATCAATACTGATGGAAGGGAGGTAAGTCTACATTCCTGTTTCTTATTTATCTTCCTTGCATACAACTATATAGATACATTTCAATACTTTTACTCAACACCTAAAGTACATGCAATATATATGCTCTCCTATTCTTTGATTAGGGTAGGTAAAAGTTTGTTAACATGAAAAGTTGACAAACACAATAGTGAACAAATATTGCCTAGACCCACTGTACTTTGGAATACTTTAGATATGGCTATTTATTACATTTTTGCCAGTGAAATATCGAATTCTATCAACTTGATATAACTGATTAATATCTTTCACACTGTGGCAAATATCAAAAGTGATATTTCACAGGGTGAAAATATCAATTTTTGGTATTGACCAATCATAACGGTATTGTCTATTCGCTGCATTCAAAGGCAACAATTTTTTGTTCAGATTCAAATGAAGCTACGGTAGAACAAGTGGTTGTTATGG
Source organism: Chlamys rubida (assembly GCA_032359455.1). NCBI lineage: Eukaryota > Metazoa > Mollusca > Bivalvia > Pectinida > Pectinidae > Chlamys > Chlamys rubida. The sequence continues at coordinate 12,056 of JAUMHH010090760.1, forward strand.
TAAATGTTTGGTACACACACTTAAGTGTTTACATAAATATATAATTAATAACATTTTTATAGTCAATCATACCAGAAAACGTCGGAATTGCGTTATGGCGTGCAGCCTTGTTGTCAAGCATGACGTCATTAAAATATGGCGCTAATTATTACGCTTCTGATTCCTGCCTTTTTTTAATGCATTACATTTTTCATGTTTTATGCTTTAAAAATGTAATAAATGGAAAATTTAATGATGTCTTCATCTTCAGTAATAACAAATTTATTTCATTCGTATGGCTAATATTTTGATATGTTTCACTCGTGCTGCACACTCGTGAAAAATATCAAAATATTAGCCACACTCGTGAAATATATTTGTTATTACAGAAGACATCTTTAAATATCCTCTATATATTGGTTCCAGTCATACTAAATCTTCTGCTTCAAAATCTTGATTTCTGTAGATCGTGACTCGTCTTCATACTCATTTAGCATTCTTTAACTTTCAACTTTTATGAGTTATTTAAACCACAAACTAAGCAAAAGTAGGATTTTTTTTAAACCAGATAACAATATTGACAACATGTGAATAAAGGGATGAATTCATGTTGGTGTCATTTGTTTTTCAGTTTTCATATCCTTTATTGGATTTGTTCTATAATTTGTGTTTAATACAAGGGAACACAAGTGAAATCTTTGCTGCCAGGTCAGAGAAAATACAAAAGGCTATACACTAATGAAATTTCAAAATACCCCTATCATACTTCATTAGATATTGTGTAAATGAAGGCTGCAGATGACAAAATCTTGTCACTTATTACATTTCTAGATACACATAAAAGGTCAACATCAGACTAACTAAATACCAATCACCCTCATTTTGTACAAAATTTTTGTTTAAAAACAATTCTGGGAAATTTCTTAAAGCTTACAAGAAATGGGCATCTTAAAAACAATTTTTAAGAAACTGCAAATTAGGGTGCCAATTTCAGTTTTTAAAGGCCCAGGGCCCCTTGGCTCACCAGTATTATCCCTGAAATTCGGGAAGACCAAAAGTTCCTAAAGTACAGTAGGCAAGTCAGTCTGTAAACGTGGTTCAATGTATAATTTATACCTGCTGTTACATGAAGAACTTGCATATGAGAAATATCAGCTTCCTCTGGAGCTTCCTCAGAGTTATCTCCCTCTACAACCTCAGCCTCCTCCACCATCTCTTCTACAGACTCCTCCACCATGTCCGGTACAACAGGCATCGGCAGAGCCTCCATGTGGTAGGACACCGAGTCCATTGACAGACCTCCCTCACACTGACCCTGCTGGCCAGCCTCCTCAGCTATTACATAGCTTGCACTGTCCACCGACTCACCAGCTGTGAAAAGTTAATTGTTTATAATACTATTCGACTTAAGCACATCTAAATAATTCAAATATCTATAATAAATTATTTCTTTTTGTGATGCAATAACAGTATGTGATAAATTCTAGAAAACAATTTTGTAAATACTGTATATTTGCCACTCAGAACTATAAATAGACCCAGAACTTGTTGCTTCATATGCAGTACCAGAGGAATTGTAATACATGTATTAGTACTTGATAAACTGACATACTTGTATATAGCAAGTGTGATGGGCAACATATCTTTGATATTGAAGCTATTTGAAGTCATATTTATAGTGAAGGTGTACTTTGAAAGCAGTACTTGGTACATTTCATATGTATCATTATTAAAAGGAAATTTAATCTTACCATGGAAACTAAGAACATCCTAGGATAGCAATGTGGCAGGAGGCAAGACAAAAATTATATCTATGCTGGGTTTAATTTGGTACTCTTCATGTACTAAATACAGTAAATTAGTAGCATAAATGTAGGCACACTACTAAAGCAGTCCCAGGTCAAATATAATTTCAGAAACCATCAGACCACAATAAATTTCCTTTTGCATTATTTTGTCTAGAGTACTTAATTAGTTTAATTTTATCACAATCATATACTCTAGAATTACCTTCAACATGTACCACTTGAGTGGTGGCATTTTCCGGCTGGACTTGAGGTTCAGCCATGATTACAGCAGGCATCGTGCTACTGACAGCTTCAACTTCACTGTACTGGGCCAGACCATCAGCATCAGTTGTGAGGTCCTCGGAGGTATAGATTACCACACCAGACTCAGGCTCCAGGGTTGACTCAGCCACCGGGTCTGCCATCACTATCTCAGCCACCGGGTCTGCCATCACTATCTCAGTTTGCTACAAATATTTGAAATTGTTTAATTTGAGATAATTATTGTCAAGATACTATCTTATTCAGACTCTTGATATCTAAACTTGATAATTTCCCAGTACAAGCGACATGATATAACATTTCTATCTTTGTTTAAAGTAATTATAATATTTCATCAAACTATAAAAATTGGGTATTCTAAATTAATTCAGTTTTGTTTTGTTATGTTAAAGCACTCTTTTTGTCCTTAGACAGGGACTGAGGAAGTGACTGATTGTACCGGTGCATCAGGCAGGACAAAGATGTGCTTGGGCTTTCCACTCTTAAATTATGTACAGGTGTGTATGTATGTTCATTAATGAAACTGTATAATAATATAAAGGCAGGCAAAACTTAAGTTTTATGCAACATTCTTACAAAGATTATAGAGACAGAATTTCCGGCTTTTAGTTCAAGAGGGAGCTTACCAAAATTGGTGAAAGATTTTTATTTTATTTTTTTTGTCAAATTCAATATCATCAAATATATGAATTTTCATTCTACACATGTATATACTGATAAGAATAACTTTTCCACTACAAACGTGCAAACACTCGCCAAACAGAACTTACAACTTGGTCTGTAGATGCCTCCATGGAAATAACTTGTTCTTCTACCACAGACTCCCCCTCCTCTGGGACAGGATTGTCCATTCTAAAATAAAAAATCATTTTAATCAGCATATGCACGATTTTGAGACATGATCTTTATCATCTGCATATATTATATACTGGTAAATGGTATACATAATTCATATAAGATTATAATTTCCATTTGTTTGTTGGAGTTAGTATGCATATATATATATATAATAAAGGTTCAGTTTCCCCTAAACATCAATATTAACGATCAACATATATTATAATGAGATGCTAAAGATACACTATAGACTATCAGTTGGCCTGGGATCTCCTTAATTAATTTCTCCTTCTTTCTTAACACAGGGCTTGCAACTGACTGACTCTGGCCCCATGGACACTTAAAAAAGTTTACCTGAAGGCGGATATATTCAGCCAAAATAAAATTGATTAAATTGGTCAATTACTGTGTGCACATGTATGTATACCTACATGTCCTTATATAGATGACTATACATGTATGTGCTTGATAGACTTTCAAACCGTTGCGTAGCCTAGTTCAGTTCTTATGACAATCTCACACAAACAAATCAACAGCTGTCAGGATATTCGGCACACCAACACATGGTACTGTACTGTATTTTCCAATTTTGTGTTTACAAATATATATATATATAGTGGTCGTTCAGCTTCCGCCTGACCCACATTTCAAAACAATGTTTGGTGATGATTAAATAGTAAAAATTAATGTGTTCTTTAAGTCATTTCTGCAATTCAGCACATTTTTTTATATTTAATTCTCAGTATATATGAAAGGCAAAAATTGTAAAACTATACTTTTCTTTCAATAAATGAATGTGTTTTAATTTTGCACAACAAAATACACATATTCACCAAGAATTATGTTGGAAATTATGTACATACAAAATTGTAGTATATATATATATATGTTGAAGAAGAAATAACATTCATGTGCAGAATATTACATCAAAATTTTCAAATTCACACCTTTGCTGCTATTTATTCCAACAGCCAGCCGGTATGCAGTGATGTATCATCTCCTTACCTTTAAATGACCTTCACTTTAGCTAACATATTTCAATTTTCACAGATAATTTTCATGTTTGTGCTCTGAATAAAGCTACCAGTTGAAGCCATCATGACTAAACTGTCCATGAAAATATATTGATTGAAAAATTAAACTTATCAATGAAAGTTATGCCCAAATTATGATTCAAATACACGAACGATATACATGTATGCATCCTTTAAAATTTTGATTACGTCTATTGCCATGACCCTGCTCTTCAAGAGCACTCTGAATTGATCTGCTGCCCTGATAGCAAAACTTGGGATACCAATCAGGGTCCCGAGACTTATAATTCCAGGTTTCTGGGAAATTTCTTCTTTTTTTTAGGGGCAAAAATAAAGCAACTGTACCAGTTAATCACCTGTTGACGAAATGTGTAAAATTTCTTCTTTTTTTAGGGGCAAAAATAAAGCAACTGTACCAGTTAATCACCTGTTAACAAAATGTGTAAGTGTTTTAATTTGTCTGAATCTATTGTATGATGCATGTTACACAAAATGCAATCAATCAAAATTAAAAAATGTTGTTTTGTTTTATTAAAATCAGTTGAAAATATGTATCCATTCAGAAAATGTTGTCTGGTCACTGAATAAAGCCTTTTCCAAATTGATTATTTCAAGTTATCGTGTAAATAACAATATACGGTACTGAGTATACAGTTAATTCAAATTATTCAATGTATGCATAATACCATTCATAATATATGTATGAATGAAAATGAAACATTAAATGCAATATGCTGAATTTATTTCATTTTCAATATTTTTCATTTTTTACAAAATTACAAGTAAATGTGCTAAAAAAATATTTTTATTCGATTTTCTGAATTTGTTTTATAATATGTATGCACCTAGACATTAGATTAATTAAGGATATTTTTGTATTAAATAATTACTGTTTCTCACGGGGACAATCTCCGGAGCATTTAAATGATGTAATCCAATTTAGGGATCATCATCAATGGCAGGTTTTTTTTAAAATTAAATACACAACTTAATATCTTACACTGTCTTTTCTCTGTTCAAGTGCCCTTCTTTCCAACTTTCACGAGAAAACACTTGTTCATTAAAATCACATTTTTCATTTATAATTGCACCTCTTATCTCAATATCAGCAACCGTGATGAAATTAACCCAAACTCAGACTTGCACCAATATTAATTAGCATGGTAAAATGCAGTCGCCAGTTTTTTAAATATCTTTTTGAGCTCATTATCATTATATGAAATTGTGTAGAACTTCAAATTATATGAAGAAACAAATTCTGCCAAATAAAATTTTGTTTCCTGTTTGCTCCAAATTGTCAAGAGCTAAAGCATGCAAAATATATAACAATGTAATGTCAGATAGTAAGCATATTTTATAATGTCATAATGTAAAATAAGACCGATGATCATACCAGTTTTAAGCATAAGTGGAAACTGTTAAAGACAACAGTTAAAACATTTAATTGATTTATTAAAGTTGCCATTGATGCATTTTAATGTGGTGATCCATTTATTTTTTATGTATATTTTAACACTCCCAATCACTGATTTCAAATGACAGTATTTGTGTGCATAAATATTCATATTTCCTGATCTAACAGTAACAAATCAATGTACAGGAAGTACCTAAATCTCACAGAAGTATTGATTAATTTGACAAGACCCATCTTCTTTCATAAAATATTTTTTTGAAAGTAGGCCTATATAGCTACCAATCATATTCATAAGTTTGATAATGTACTTGTTGTGTTAACTTGTGTTCGATAACATTAGAAACCACAGGTGCTGGATACACCATATTATGATGTATAAATTAATAATATTTATAACTTTGGTAGGAACATATCTATTTATGAATATGATGATTAGGTACATGTATTCAATTTTAAAACGCAAGTGTTTGCGTTTTAAATGCTGCATGCAATATGCAGGAAACGATGCAGACTTTTATTGTCGAGTCAGCTCTACATAATACACGTAGTCACATGATCTAAACACTCAAGATTTTGACCTATGACCTGCGACAAAAAACGAAATAAATCTGAATACATTTGCCTTTACATTTTTAATATGAATGCATTAATTCGCTTAAATTGCATTTTCTCGTTTTGCACTGCTTGATATCAACGAAACAAATTCATTTCAGGGGAACTTACTCCAATCCTGAAAGGCAGACACATTCATTATGCTCATAATGAAATGCCGCTCCGACTGGGCACTTTGTCATAAATCCGCCATTTTGAAATACGAATTATGCTAACAGATTTTCGATGATTTTCCATGTTTTCTACATATCTAATCTGAATTCACCAAGTCGTTTCTGGAACGACACTATCGGTCAACATTTTGGAGTACTTATGCGTGCCCCCATACCCGAAAATTAGATAAATTGTCGCCCCTGTTTACTTCAAGGGCAGTAACTGAAAAACAGGCCATTTTTAGTTATCGCCCGTTGTCTTTCTTCCCCACCAAGTTAACGACGGTAAAACTTACCTAGAACGTGATGGCAGTCAGATTAAGACCTATGGAAATTGATTTGAGACCACAGATTACAGTCTGTATATTCTAAAAGTCCAGATTTTTCTTTTTACAAAGTGATCTTCGATTTTTCAGCCATGAGACCCGGCACGCTTCCTTGCGATCCCACAATGCAACACGACATTGTCGTGAGCTTTCGCGGCTTTCCGTGATGTCATCATCGACACGGTTGTGATTTTTTTTTCAAATCGTGAACCAAATTGTAGAATTTTCAGCGGCGTAGGCTAACAGACATGACATCGTTGCAATAGTAATTCCAACAATTTTTCATATGGCATGATATGCCCATTTTCATATTCGATACATATTGATCAGCGTCCAATCCTTGATAATACAAATTACATTTTTTTTACTATACCCAGATACGTATATACATGTATAATTATATAATAAGTCTCTGCTATATCAGACTTAAGAGACCTGCCGAATAGAAATACCTACATACAAAATGTATATTCTACTCTGTACTCTTTGATTGAACATTGATTTACAGTTCAGATATATATGGAAATCGTTAACCTATTTTATCGACGCGGAATTAGGGAAATAACAAAACAGTTAAGTTGTTAATTGTTATATTTTTTTTCTCATAAAAACAACATACATGATTTGTTAGTTTCTACACTGAATTAGATTAGTCCGTGTGCTTTCTAAGTCCGTGGTTTCTAAGAATCCAATTCTGATACAAACAATGCCATTAAAGGATTTTAACTTCAGTTATGCAGCTAATGAATTTCAATCCTGTCATGATGTCCTGATGTATTTCTTTATTACTTAATTACTATCCTCACCTAGAGACCGTTAAACAGCCTAAGACAAATATATCTATATTATAGGTTCTAGCAGTTTAATTCTACCCTTCTCAATATATTAATGCTAGTAGTCAGAATTCTGACAAGCACGCTGGCTTGGTATATATATATATACGTTCTTTTATATCGTTTCTCCATGATGCGGTCTTTTCTAGCAGATTAATTAATATTCATAATTGATGTTACATGTAATTTTTGAACATGTATTGGCAGACACACCAAAAACCTAATCGTTAAATAATTGACAATATTTAGCATAAAATCATCACCATTCCATAGGTCGTTCTATGATATATATTAAATGTAAAACTTGTAATATTTATCATATAAAATCTTTCTATAATTTGAAGTTCGGGCTACATGTATGAGTTACTCCTCACATATTTATCATAGAATACCTTGATATACAGTGTTAAATATCATATAATTAAACTTGTGCTTTACGATAATAAGTAAAAAAAAAACCACTTTAATTTATCTTAGAAACAATGATATAAATTATTATAATTATGTACTCGTGATCAAATCCGTTATATTTTACTCCCACCCTTCACATGTGTGTAGTACCGCATTGCAGCTGAAAGGAAATTGTTCACCCCCTTGGGGTGAGACAACCTAGGCCGGATCTCATCCCGAGGGGAAAGATCCTTAAATTGCTAAGGATTGTTTAAGTATTTTGCAACTTTAGAATCTTTATTTCCCCGAGTGTTAAAATTCCCTCATCTTAAATTTAATTTGATTACGTCCAAAGTTTAATTATTTCTTTTTCTTTTACTTGTTGGCCATGGACGTCTTATTTATAATGTAGGTATTCACGTTACGAGGTCAATGGGTTTGTGACGTGACGTTCATGCATTGTTGAAGTGACGTCATACAATTGTTATAGCTGGGAATCCACCGTCGTAAGCCCTCGAGGGATGATTCATTTCGTTGTCCAATCCGAGGCTTGTCTATCACAGCTGATTATGATGTCATATCTTGTTCTTCCCGTGACGTCACAATGTTCTTTCTTTCTTCATGCGCCATGTGTCATACCCGATGGGCATAAAAAAAATCGGGAATCGTCGGCATCGCCGGGGGTGTTGGGTTGAATAGGTACAAGGAGAGACAATTCAGTCAAGATGAGAGACAGATATACATCCAACCCAATATTTGGTTGGCTAACCCGAGGTATATAGAAGAATAAAAACCCATAACCACTCTATGCTGGAATTTAGTGTTCCCCTGACGTCTTCGTATTGCTTATTACTGCCTGTCATCTCTCATGCCCTAGGGTGTGACAGAAACAAATCTTGTACTGGAGAAAATTCAGTGAAAGACTGCAGAACAATAGAAGCAAAATGTTCAAAACGGAATGAAAGCCACGTACTTGATGACATGTGTTATCTTTTCTCTTCCCTTTTATACCTAGGTTTACTTTTCTTGTTTCGGCGGCATTATGGTGACCTTGATGACGACGTCATACTGAGAAGTCCGGTGTTATGTATTTAGATACTTGACGTTCTCTCTGATGCAGAGTAATTTCCTTCATTCGTTTTTAAAATGTCATGAATAGAATGTGTGGCAGGGGTTCCGTTAAATATCAACGAACCGTCACCCGTGTGGTCGAGTGGCGCAGTGGATAGCGCACTCGCCTTTCACAAAGACGACCGGGGTTCGATTTCGGAGATAAAAACGCTGTCGTTGGGTACTTCGACATTACTCCCACATTAAGTATAACTTGTTTCAGAACTGTTGTAAAATAAATAAAGTGTATGTATTCACTCGTGTGACAGATACTTCAATATTTTCTGTCGCACTGGCGCATTGTGATTAAGTAATAATTATGTCACTCGTAAAATATAAATGGTGTTTAACGGCAAACAATTTTCTTCTAGACCATGCACTAGATTCTGTTTCGAAATAATATATAACTGCAGAAACCAAGTCGAAAATCAGATCAATAAAAAAGCGAGAATTTGGAAAGAAATGGAGGATGCATTTGTACAACAACTAATACGTTTATGTACATTAACCTTCTACCAATGGGAAACATGCTGAAAAGAGCGTCTTCATTGTAAAGATAACTAATTCCTGTAAATCATCACGTATATATCTTGTGTGCGAGTGTCGTTGTATGATCATTTATCAAAAGTTCAAAGAACCATAATAAACTATAAAAATCAGAGGTCTATGTTGTCACTGATATTTTATCATGAGTCGGTTCTTTATTTGTAACAGGAGATGGAAAAATGCACGGCCAGGTCGGGGTTCGAACCAGGGACCCTCCGAAATCTAGACGGACGCTCTACCAAATGAGCTGCCTGGTCGCCGACGATCGAACAAGCCAGTTCCTCTACAGATTTACTTAGATATTTTGACATGCGTTTGGTTCAATAAAAGTAACAGTCCTAAAATTTGCATAAGCCTTTGTTTACTCCGCCCACATTTATTAACGATGACGTCACACAATTGTATCTTGTTCCCAGAAAATTTGCATAACTCCGCCCACATGTATCATAGTTGACCTCATGGAAACGTGTCACGTTCTATAGTCAGATTTTAAGAAACAATAGCTATTGAGTGAATGTAAGTGAAGACTCTAAAATTAAGATATTTATATTTCCTGTTTGACACCGTTTTTTAAGCTAAGCTCATCATTTTACGTAGCCAACTGCGTTCATACTACCGTATACGCAGTCAAACTGAAGATCAATTCTTATATTTACATATTTTCCTACTATGA
>JAUMHH010090871.1:0-22027 GCA_032359455.1 Chlamys rubida
CTGTCACCTTCATCAGACAAATGACCAGTGAAGCGTATGTACACAAAAGTGTAAAATATGTACGAGTTGTCCACAAATCGATGTCGATGAACTAGTCATCGAAACGTCACATATAAGCACTTATTGGTTGTGCTAAATGAATCTTTTCACAATCCATACTTACCAACCTGAAGAAAATGTTTAAAATTATTACCATTTACATTATTTGTGTCTTTCCACAGAGACATCTGCCACTTATCATCACCTTCCATACTTTACACACTACTGATATTTTTGATACAACCAGAAGTAGATACGTTTGCATTTAAGATATCTTTTAAGTTTTTCTCTTCAATTAATAATAATAATCAATATTCCGGATATTACATGACTTATCATGTATCGCTCGCATTAATCAACCATCATCACATTTTTTAAGAACAGGTAATAAACTGTTTATCTTATAAATAGTCTGTCCTTTTACGTGTGCAAACATTCCTCACGTGAGGCCTTTGTCTTAATTTCAGGAATGCGCGTTGTTACTCTTTTTAGTAATTTTAATATTTTTTGTATTAAAGTTGAAAACTCACGTCAATATTTCAATCAATGAACATATACACACAGGAACATGTGCATTTGTTATAGCAATATTTGGACCTGATGTTCAGAGTAATCGTTCATGTTTTAAACGTTCGGTAAAGCAAACCTCGTATATACCATCGTTAATTTTTAGGTCCAAATATTGCCGTAACAAATTCACAGGTCCCTGTTTATAACAAATACTAGGTATAGCGTAGGTTCAATGATTCAATGTTGTATTTGCCGTGTTGTGGAAAAAACAGCTAGGAAATAAAAAAAACACACATAATCACTCACACATTGCTCACTCACTGAAATAATGTTAACGAAAACGGTAAAAAAGTGAATTATGAACGATTATGTTTAAAATTACATTACTTTATAAACTCAAACTTACCAGGGACCTCAAGTGGAAGGCCCTGATTATGACTGGGTGGAGCTCTCGACAGTTACGCGTGGTCCCCCAGAGAGGTAAAGTCAGAACACAGGGGTTCGTTACAAATGTCGAATTCATATATGATACTGATACTGGTCACAGCACGTGTGTTCCTTTCAAAAGGTGAAGTCAGAGTGAAGTAAGCAGTGACTAAAATGTGGACGAATAGTCAGTGCTAAACGTGCACACTTGGTTACATAGGTTTATACGAATGCATTTGTGGATATTTATCTTCACAAAATTAGACAGTATATAATAATCCGAGACACTCCAGCTCTTTACATATTCAGACACTTTGATAATATGACATAATATGCATTATTGCGTTGCAATATTAAGACATAGTGTGTTTTACGTTCTATATCTTGTGACATATATTCTAAAACTTTTGTTTTGAAAAATGCCGTCCTAAATAAAAACTCGTGTCATATTACCGTCGGTGCAAATTATATCGCACATTTGAATAAAACAAAGTTGAAAATAAAAGCTGAAACAAGGATTAATACTTATACAAACCACAAGTTTTGAATATAAAGCATTAGTTTTCAAATATACGTTTCGAAGGTACACCAAACCAATGATTTTAATATGAAATTAAGTATTTTCAAATATAAACCGTTTTTTTTGCTTCATTTGTATATATGCATATAATGCTGGATAGTGCACATTTTCAGTTGAATGTTACACTGAGCTTGAAATACTTTTTTTATGAAATGGTTATTATGAGAAAAATTGCAAACAACAATGTTTTTATGAAAATAAATAAAACGAAAAAGAACGTGTTAAGATGCGATGCTAGAACTATCCAATCAAAATCAACATCTGCACGCGGCCGTGTATCGATATTGATGTTTTGGTTCTTGGCTACACTTTCTTCGTTTGTCTTTGAGTATTCTTCTACAATATTATCCATGTTAGACGGCGATAGCTCAGGGTAAACTTTTCTGTCGCGCTGTGTTCGAAGGAATGGTATTTGTTCAAGTTTAATCCACCAGCTATTTACACTAACATTTGCTGTTCTTGAGGCCAGTCGTAGAGTTATATTGGACACACAAGTCTCAAGACCTCCAAAGCAGAATTGGACTATCAGAAAAACCGTTAAAAGACATGTTTCGGTTGAGGTAACAGGAAGCGATTCCTTCACTGGTCCAATAAAAATAGCAAATGCTAGGAATATAGCTACCCCAAAGGAGGTGTTTTCTCCTGAATTAATAGGAATGATGAAAATGAAACAGTTCATGTATGACAACAGTATAATAGGTATAAGTGTGTGAACTATCTGATAAAAAGGCCGCCTTTTTACTTCGATATTGAACGTCAAAGAAGATAAACCCGCTGGCCCGTAGGATACCACTTTAATTGATGATCCTAGATATTCCCATTCTGTGTTTAACTCATCTGTTATGACTTTAATATCATTTCCTGACGATGCAAATAGTTGTTCGTCGGAACTTCTGAACCATGATACGATAGTTATGGTGCATTCCTGTTTGTCGAATGGATATTTGTTGACTGATATTGGACAGGACGTTGTTGTGGCTACATCTGGCCACCACAACATTGTACCGTCAGGGAAGATCTGAACGCTGGAAATGCTATTCTGTATAGCATTCCTATCATGGTTCGAGTTGTATACAGTCACGGAGGGTAGCCAAACCATCGAGGAACTTACAACAAGCTTAGAGACAGGGTACTCACTCTCATTCCATGTCAACAATTCATTCTTCCATTGAAACGAAACCCATCCACTTGTAAGAAATTCTTGATTTTCTTCTGCAATTTCAAATGACATTAAAAACATTGCGACATCGACGACGACCGGCGAACTGAGATTAGTAACAGGCCTGGCGTGTGTGTTGTAGCCTGTGAACAAATGATCCAACAGTTCCGTTTCATCGTTTGCAACACCAAATGTCAAGTTGTAATGACACAACAGAAAAATCAGCATCAAAGACATGTTGGTGTCAGTCGTCGTGAAATGCATTGTGACTAGTGAAGATACACTATTTGGAAGGCGGTTTTTATTCGAAAACAATCAATTCTTCATTACTAACAATTACTGCAAATATTTACAGTTCTAATGTTGTTATTCATCGCTCTGTGTTGACAGTTAGTTTTATTGACACAATGATTCAAAGCGTGAATTGAAAAGTGTCTTGTTGGTTTTACTGAATCATACATGTTCTATGTAGGGAACAATTATTGACAATACAATTGTTTTATTGGTTGAATTACCAGAGTTTTATAAGCATTGTAAATCGACAAGCTATACTTCTATACAGGTGTCTGATGGCACATTTACATATTCCACCAAAACGACGTCATTTATCTTATATTTTACATTATTTAGAGTCTTGCATTAGTTTCAAATGAAAAAAAAATGTATGTTTATTGGCGTTTTAAATCATATATGGAAGATTTTTTACGCATATCATCCCTGCACTATTCTGTTCACGAGCACCGTTAATAAAATCTATCTCGTTCCGGTATTTTTCTAGAAACTCTCCTTAAATATTTTACGGAAACATGCACAATAGGCAATAGATAAAGGTCATCATACCATTACGGGCGAAACAGAAAGCATTCGCTTACATTGTAATACTTATTGATCCAAATTTGATAACAATAGTATGAGATGTAATATTCGGATCTTATATTCAATGCATCGGATGCATAACATCCTCCCTAACAAGATGAGTGCAACATGTCAGACCTGCTATTTTTGAATGATTGATAAATATATCAGAGATAGGCGTAAATCAACATATCATTTGTTATTCCCCTTAGCCCGGTTTGGGATAGTTTATTTTACAATGACTTCGCACTTCAAGAGATTTTCTTACAAGCAGGGTTGTAATCGAGTACTTTCCAGGTGAGGGAGTATGTGACAATGGTGAACCATCTAGTCGCCAGTTTGAATTTTCCCTTCAGCTCAGTCTGTAAAACGCCAGACTAATAAAATGTAGTCCCGGGTTCGACTCAAAATGGTTGGAATACATTTTCCACATCGTTGCAATAATACCTATGCATAGCGAGGATCGGGTGATGTGTACAGTAATCTTGTTGCTGTACTTTGATGTTTTGAAACACTTGAGACAATGTGTTTTGCTCCCTGCAGCCGACTTCGTATTTCATTATACGTGGTTGACTCTAGTGGACTTTTAGTTTTTTAGGTTAGCTGTAACTTTGTTGCTTGACTGTTTTGGGACGGTTTACACCAAACAATAGTTTACAAATAGATTATTTGTTGTAGCCAAAAGAAAGGAGTTTGCTTTCTCCCTTTGATGTATTTCAACAAACGTTTCGTAACACTTTCGACATTGATTTCCAGCTTTTGATATTTAGATATTGAGAGGAAGCAAAGTAACTTCGATTCGTTCTAACATACAATCCGCGCAATAGGAACAAAGCCAATGTGGCAAAAGACTCAACCGCCTTCTTGTTTCAGGATGCACAATTAAATTTAAGCCTCAGATATTATTCATAGAAAACTCCAACCGGAAAACCAGGAGAAACTCCCCACAAAATCAAAGTTGCTAATACAGAACAGCGCATCGATGTGGTATTGAAGATGAACACACGAGTTACGGAACCTGTGCATGCATGAAAGAAGGGAATTGTTTAAACCTTAAAAAAGGTAAAACAGATCAAGCAGTGAATTACATTACATAAAACTCCTTTTGATTACATGACAATCCTTTAATTCTGACCCCAGTAAATCTCACCTCAGCAACTAACAATGATGAAAAACTTTAGACTGATGACGTACAAATTGTCTATGTACCATTTATCTAACTAACGGATGATCAATGATAAGAACTCCAAACTTCAGACGCGGTTATCTGATCAATAGAATATCATACTAAGTTTCTTTTGTTGGCTTACAAATATTATTGGAGTGAACGAATGGTGAACAATTGCATTTGTTTTATAACACTTTAGGTCATTAAATATTTATACAAGAATTCTAATGGATTCAATTGGATTTTGTTATGAAACAATATTGGATTTTGTTACGAAACAGAAAAGTAGATTTTGTTACAAAAACGCGATCTAACACCGCCAATTAGTAACCTGGCAACAGACAGTGTTGACATCAGTAACGTGCACGTGAATTTTTGTTCTAATTGACGTGTAAGAAATGTTCCTGAAGGGAACTATACATGTCAGTCTGTCTGGATACTTTGGTATTATTACTACTGTTATACACCTTCTTTGCGATGTCTAGAACAGCAATATCAGCATTTGGTTTGTCAAACTTTGAACACTAGAAGAAGAATGGACACAACACTGTGTAAAAGCACGTTGTGTCTTTGTTAAGATGTATATATTTGATTATTTAAAATTTTAAATGAAAACTCGTCAGTTTTTAAAATTGATTAGGTGATTCTGTCATAAATCCCGAACAGTATATCTGCATAAAAAAGTCGGTACCATCTGTTTGTTTATTATTTTGTAAAATCGTAAAACTAGTTTTTGTACGCGCTTCAAAATCTGTGTAATGTTTTAAACAGTTATTTTATGTGTGTTTGTGTTGGAAGGGGTGGGGGGCTGATTTATATAAACTTCCTTAGGGAAAATACTTCCGAAAATGGCATAATATACATATAATAAATATCACAAAATATATTGTGGTATCAAACTTAGAAGGGAATCTTTCAAACATTAAAGATTAACGCTTTATTTTGTCACTTTACTTTTGTTTCTTCCTCCTTTTTCGTTCAGAACGAACAAACTGTGTAGCCGGCCGCAGAAGTAAGCAGAAAACGGTCGTGTAGTAGCGTTATCATTTGATTGAAACACGTTTATATGTACATCTCTTCCCTGTGTCTTGACTGAGGATTCCAATCAAGTGAATTTTATTCACAATGCTGCTATGTTGAGTATTCCAACCCATCTAAATTTTCGCTGTTTGATGGTTTTCAAGATGAATTTCTGTTCCGTCCCTTGCCACATAACATGTTTTTACATACCTCTGGTCAACTGATAGCTACAATTTTTTCGCTGGGAGCTCTCAGGAATACCATACATATTATGTTTATCCCTTTTCACCTAAACTGCACTGACTGGGTGATTAAAACGAAAAAAACAAAACATTTCTGCATATTTACATTTTCGCTGCAGGTCCCTATACGAACAATAGCAGAAGAAATTACGATTATGTGGCTTGACGTGCCTCAAAGTGCAGACTAGTCAATGCCATTGGGACTTTTTTCTTCCCGCACTGAATAACGTGAAAAGATAGTAAGAATATAATAGGTGAGGTTAAGTCGATCCAAGAATATCGTTTGCGCAGACAATACAGACGATTTATTACAGTAAATATAATCTTTAGATATAAATCTTTAGATAACCAAAAACTGTAGATTTATAATATTAATATACATACCGACCTTTATAACAATCATGCCGGTATGAATGTGCATCGGTCGATTCTCTATTTCGCACGAAGCCCGTTAAGTTACTTGTGTTGATACCGGCTTGATGATTTAATACATCAATATATTTATATTCATTAATCGAATATAAAGTTCCTTTGCAAAACAATCGTTTGACGTATATTGATTCCTTCAAAACATAGAGACAATTGTGTTATAATTATTTTGTCAAAAGAAAAGTCAGCAATAACTCCAAAAATGAAGCCATGGAATCATGAAAGCTTTAAATTCGAAATTCAAAAATTGTCTTACTTATTTTTTTAAATTAAAACATATAGATGTAAATGCACAAATACCAATTTGGACTTTTTCGCACAATTTAAATTTGATCAAGGGACCGTGTTCTCCGGAAAGAAAAACGTGTTTGCTTCAGTCTTGATGTCAAATCAAGAGTATAACGATAATAAACAATAGAATAGGACGACTCTTCTCCACTCGTCTCCCTCTCCTGTCTCCGTCGCTCGTCTAATACAGGAACACTTCGTACGTCAAGAGCATAGTGGGTCAGCCTTTAACAATAGTCAACATTGAAATAGGGAAACTCTTTTATATTCTGAAGAACAAGTTCTTTAAAGCACAAATCGTAATGTCAATTTTAACACGGGATGTTCATTTGTCTAACGCTGACCTTGATATATTGTGTATAACCCTTATATCCGTGATTATTAACCAATAAAAAACGTTGTTATATCGCATTAAGCAAAAACGATAACCATGACTTGTCGATTTGCAGAAACAAATATGTGCATATAATCTTTTTAAAATAACTGGTAAACAAATGTGATAAAAAAATAGTTTAGTTTTTTCAGAAATTAACTATTTGTTCTGTTGTTACGTTGGCATTATCAGACAGGGGGTCTAAATAGAAATTTTACGAAACATACTACTGCATATTACGTCAATGATAACAGCCATTAAGTGTGGTTGAACATATCTATCGACTCGTGCTGTCTGCAGGCTGTGAAATGTGCTTGTATAAATGTACTACAACAATGTAGTAGACGATGAATATAATTATGTTGAAAACATACCAGGTTAATTCATTTGAATATTGATTTTTATTCATGCTATATTTACTTGTATTCAATAAAGTACAATATACATGTAGGTACATATGCATCAGTAATTAATTTTAACAAAACTAGTAGACAACAAACAACAATCGAGATTATTTAAGCTCGTGACATCTGCTGACACTTTCAGATATCATTTGACATGCATCATGGCGTGTCTCACGTTGCAATATTGTAACATTTTGAATTTGATATCTTAAATTTTGGTTATTCTTTTAAAAACAACACGATTTATGTTGTTAGTCTTGTGATATATATCTTTAAAACTTGTCAATTCAATAGGAATTTGCGAATATAAATTCGGATATCACAATATTAATCACAATATTTGGAATATAAAACACAAGTATTTTGATATGAATCACATGATGTCGGAAACCTAGATTGCATATATTTAGCGGTTTCCGTAAGATCTGGGTATGATTTCGTTGATGGAAACTAAAAATATCCAATTACATGGCCACAAGGGCGTGGATTGCAACTATTCCTATTGAAGAATCTCAAACAAATAACAAAATGTTTGCATCAAACTCCTTACATTTCCTGAATCTTCAAGCTGATCACTCTTCGAGCTGAATATAATTTGAAAAATACATAAAAAATAATGGAACGTATGAACAAATTTCCGTAAAGATGAAACGATAACTTTCAGCAGAAATAATATCCAGTCTATGTAACAAATAGGAACATCATCAACACATAATTCTAACTATAGAAAATAATGTCTCTAACGACGAAATGTACCTCCATTACCACAAGCAATATCAACAAGCAAAACATAAATACCCGCTTTCTTCCATTATCTTAATATGTGTCTGTCAGTGATGGAAATATTATCACATGTTATAAGCTGAGTGTCACACTGAACTTAAAAAACATTTTTTATGAAGCGGTTAGTACAAGAAAAATTAATAGAAGCAATGTTTTTATGAAAACAAATAAAACGAAACAGAACATATTTAGATTCGATGCTAGAACTATCCAATCGAAACCAACTTCTGTACGCTGCCGTGTATCGATATTGATGTCTTGGTTCTTGGTTTCACTTTCTTCGTTTGTCTTTGAGTATTCTTCTACAACAATATCCATGTTAGACGGCGATAGCTCAGGGTAAACTTTTCTGTCGCGCTGTTTTCGAAGGAATGGTATTTGTTCAAGTTTAATCCACCAGCTATTTACACTAACATTTGCTGTTCTTGAGGCCAGTCGTAGAGTTATATTGGACACACAAGTCTCAAGACCTCCAAAGCAGAATTGGACTATCAGAAAAACCGTTAAAAGACATGTTTCGGTTGAGGTAACAGGAAGCGATTCCTTCACTGGTCCAATAAAAATAGCAAATGCTAGGAATATAGCTACCCCAAAGGAGGTGTTTTCTCCTGAATTAATAGGAATGATGAAAATGAAACAGTTCATGTATGACAACAGTATAATAGGTATAAGTGTGTGAACTATCTGATAAAAAGGCCGCCTTTTTACTTCGATATTGAACGTCAAAGAAGATAAACCCGCTGGCCCGTAGGATACCACTTTAATTGATGATCCTAGATATTCCCATTCTGTGTTTAACTCATCTGTTATGACTTTAATATCATTTCCTGACGATGCAAATAGTTGTTCGTCGGAACTTCTGAACCATGATACGATAGTTATGGTGCATTCCTGTTTGTCGAATGGATATTTGTTGACTGATATTGGACAGGACGTTGTTGTGGCTACATCTGGCCACCACAACATTGTACCGTCAGGGAAGATCTGAACGCTGGAAATGCTATTCTGTATAGCATTCCTATCATGGTTCGAGTTGTATACAGTCACGGAGGGTAGCCAAACCATCGAGGAACTTACAACAAGCTTAGAGACAGGGTACTCACTCTCATTCCATGTCAACAATTCATTCTTCCATTGAAACGAAACCCATCCACTTGTAAGAAATTCTTGATTTTCTTCTGCAATTTCAAATGACATTAAAAACATTGCGACATCGACGACGACCGGCGAACTGAGATTAGTAACAGGCCTGGCGTGTGTGTTGTAGCCTGTGAACAAATGATCCAACAGTTCCGTTTCATCGTTTGCAACACCAAATGTCAAGTTGTAATGACACAACAGAAAAATCAGCATCAAAGACATGTTGGTGTCAGTCGTGAAATGCATTATACTCAAAGAGTTTTCTTTTTCCTGTTCTTAGTGTCCTAAGTTGTTCAGCCAGTAATAGTGGTGACAAGATACAGTTTTGATATATGCGATTTTCATTCCAAAACAAACACAATTGTGTCTATTCATCGCTTTAACGATATTGACGGTCAGTTGTATTGGCACAATGATTCGATAAATCGAAATGGTAAACACACGCTTATCTTGCCATCGGTTTTACTAAATTATACATATTTACCAATCTGTTATATAAGCTAAAGGTCTTCAATGAGAACGATTCAATGAAACTTCAATTGTTATATTCGTGAATCAGCGGAGTTTCATAAGCATTGTATATAGACAGTAAATATCAAAACCTTACGAAACCTATTTCTTCTATGCAGGCATTTAATGACTCATTTAAATATTGACCAAAACGATGTTGCATATCTCAGTTTTATATTTATTTGTAAGTTTTATAATAGCCTCAAATGAGAATTTGATTATCGAAATAATGTGTACGTCATCAGGATTTTTTGAGGGAAATTATATAACATAATTTTGCAGGATCTTTTAAAGAAATTTCCTTCATTTGGTTTTGCACATCACATGCATATTGATAAATAATGATACAAAAAGCAGGAAAATTAAGAACTGCGCACGTTTAAAATAGAATGGGACGCGCTAAAACGCCATGTTCTTGACTATGACGTCATACATAGGTATAACTACCTTGAGTACAATTACATAGAATTCGAATTCTGTAGACGTTTTTTTCTCAAAATAATCGTTAAAATACATGAAACTATTTCATTTCATCCACTGTACATCTTACTTCAGCAATTAACATTGACAAACAACTTGAGCCTGATGACGTACACATTGTCTGTGTACCATTTAACTAACAAATGTATCATCAATAACAGGACCTCCAAACCTCAAACGTGGTTTTCTGACCAATTGTTTATTACACTGAATTTCGTTTGTTTGCTGACGGACACATATTGTTTGTTTGCTGACGGACACATATCGTTTGTTTGCTGACGGACACATATTGTTTGTTTGCTGACGGACACATATTGTTTCGAGTGGATGAATGGTGAACAAGTGAAGCAGCTCTATCATACTTCAAGTCCTTTGAATTGATACCAGATTTCGATTGCATTCAATACTGTATTTTGTTATAAATCTATTATTTAAATTTTGTCAAGGAACACGATTACTTATCTAACACCGCCCATTAGTAACCTGACAACCAACTTTGTTGACATCAGTAACGTGCACGTGAGTTGTGTTCTGTTACACGTATTAGAAATATTTCTGATGTAAAGTTACATATCGGGCCGTCCTAGATACAGTGTACTTAAGTTAATCGTTACAACTGTCGGGCGCCTTCCTTTTGATGACTCGCCGACAAGATGTAAGCGAGTACTTTGATATTCGAATAAATATTTCAATTAGATCTTAGAGAAGTCCTGAACTATTCGTCATTGTGGGCATCTATGCAGTCTTTAAGTAACATCACGTTCCGGAACACGACTGTTTTACCGTATCCGATTTGAATAGTATTATGCTTGGTCTTAATTATGGTGTTATTGAATTCATCATTCATTTATATACATACATGTATAATGATAAACATGTATGACAACGTTTTTGTTGTTGTTTTTTGTGTTTTTGGTTTTTGTGTGATTTTCTTGTTTTTCAGAACATAACTCCACATTAACATTCTGTTTACATTGATGATGTGCATTATATATAAATTGGTGTAACAATGATTTCTTTACTTGTGTTAAATATATACCTAAGGTCGTTCTTCATCACAGTTACGTCTTTGCTGGTGTTAAGTTTACTGTATATATATCTGAGGGAAAAGTCAAATTTTAAACTGGTTATAACAAAGACATCTCTGCTGATGTTAAGAATATATCTAAGGGAAAACTCAAACTTTAAACTTATAACAGTGACATTTATCTTGGTGTTAAAGATATATTTAAGTGTAAACTCTAACTTTAAACTGATCAATACACTGATGTACCTACACAGATTAAATATATATCTACAGTGTACCCCAGTATTAGATCGATTTCTACCAACTGGTGTTCATACTACTGTGACAAATAAGATCAACGTTTCATTATAACAAATTAAATGAAGTCAAATTAGAAACGTACTTAATTATAACGAATGGTATACGCTATTTTGCCCAACTAAGAGTACAAAAAAGCAAACAAACATAAAAAGCAATTATGAGATTGATGATTTTATTTCACAGTTGTTCCGTCTTTTAAAATCAAAATTCGATTTAATTTTGTTATGAAACATGTCTTAATTATGTTATGAAAGACTAATCTAACACACCCATTAGTAACCCAGCAACCAACAGTGTTGACATCAGTTACGTGCACGTGACCTTTTGTTCTGATAACTTGACGTAAAAGAGGCTAATAGGATACAAGCATACCTGTCAGGTTGTTCAAATAGTGTGCGTGGATGTTTATAAAATCCTTCATCACAGATTACTAAGGATATTACCAATATCATCAGAATTGTATCCTTTTATGTTAAGCTTTTACAACTCTCGATTACATAAAGGACAATTCGATAATGCTTCAACTACTATAAAATATAATAATGGATACGTTAAATATATGTCAATATCATAGAAAATACGAATGGGACTGCTATTAGTTAAGCAAATATGAACTGATAGCAAACAAGAAAAAAACCCATGGTATACTTGTAAATAGGTCTGCATTCGTCATTGTCTTCCTGCTAGCAGTAGTATCACATACGGCAGGGAACTTCAACAAGTAGACAACTTGTATATCATCAAACAAAATGTCTTCTAAGTCAAATTTTATGTTTTGTTGGATTATCCCGTTATTCATATCAGTTGTGTATAATTCAAACATGACGTTTGGGAATGACAATATCGAAGCAGCTTTATTGAAGAACCTTTTTAGTGACCACAATATATACGTCAGACCTGTCAAAGATTATAATTCATTAGTATTCGTGAATGTAACGTTTTGTCTTTTGTCATTCGAAATTGGAGAAGAAAATCAGGAAATGCAAACTCGGGGATGGTTTGTTTTTTCCTGGAAGAATGAACTTTTATCGTGGAATGTGAGTGAATATCCTATCTCAAACGTTGTAGTAAGTAAATCGATGATATGGCTGCCGGATTTGACTATGTTAAATTCGAAGGGAGAGTGGAATATTATCAAGAAGAGTAGTGCAAGCGTTACTGTATATTCAGATGGCACTACATGGTGGGTACCTGACGTAACCTTGACGACCTCCTGTAAAATTTCCGTCTCTAAATACCCATTTGACGAGCAAAATTGCACATTAAATATGATGACATGGGGCGCCAATAATCAGAAATATCTAGCAAGCAACAAAGGTATCTTCTCTGGTGAACTTGAAACAAACACAGAATGGGAATATCTGGAGTCGTCAGTCAATGTGGAATCCATCGGGCCGACCAATTTATCGTCTATTATATTTAGTCTGCATGTAAGAAGACGGCCATTTTATCAGATAGTTCATACATTCATACCAATCGTACTTTTGTCATACATGAACAGCTTTGTTTTCATCATTCCTATCAATTCAGGAGAAAACACCTCCTTTGGGGTAGCTATATTCCTAGCATTTGCTGTCTTCATTGGACAAGTGAAGGATTCCCTTCCTGTAACTTCGACCGAAACTTGCTTATTCACGGTTTTCCTGATAGTTCAATTCTGCCTTGGAGGTTTCGAGACTTGTGTGTCTAATATCACTTTACGTGTGGCTTCCCGAAAAGGAAGAGTGAGTGTGAAAAGCTGGTGGCTTAAACTTGGACAACTGCATATATCTAGGACAAGAGAAAATGGAAAACGTTTTCCTAACCTTTCATTGATTGACGTCGCCATGAAAAACGATGATCACATGGAGGAAAATAGTGGAAGTGACGACAAAACCATCGGTTCAAACATATCAACCGATAGCAAAGTTGACCTAGACTGGATGGCTCTGGGATCGCAAATTAATATGATATTCTTTTGTTCATTTATTTTCATCAAAAGTTTATTTCTAGTTTGGTTTTTGAGAACAGTTATGTCGTAAGTTTACGAAAACGATTTAAAGCATTGTTGACGGTAGAAATCTTTTCGTAAACCTGTACCAATGATTAAAGGTTAGGGATGTAATATATAATTGGAGACCAAAAAACGTCTACAAAACAACTACAATTACTTGGACAGTTTTTCACATTTAGATCATGCATTAGTTTATTATATGTGTTTGAAAGAAGGTATTATTTAATTGATAAATGTTATTCGATATTGAAACATGTTCCTTAGAATGACACACTTGTTATTTTTTTAGGATGCATTGCTGCAAGTATGTGTTAAACTACAACTCTATAATACACACGACGACTTCATGCTCACAATCAATGTGTTCCGAATAGACACTGATTTATCAATAGTTGTATGCCACTATAGACCAATAAAAGTGTGGATCAATCAGTTATTGCATTGTTAACAAAAATATAAATTAGCATCTTCGTTTACAAACAATTCACTTGCTTCAGATGAGCCTGTTCTTAATATTGGGAGAGAACTTATCAAAAGTACATTTGGTTCATAGTTTTGTTTTACTGGAGAAAATTCGTTTTGTCACAATTCAAATGTGCATTTCGTATTAACTACATAAAATATAAATCTGTCTTGATGCACCTAGAAAAAGAAATCTCACATGCCCCCTTATTCTGAAAAACAGTAAATTCTCCTGATGCACCTCCAATTGATACCGCCGGATTGTTCCCGGTTTACACCGGTGCTATTAAAGTACGCTGAAAAATGTTACTGCCTGAATTAAAACTTTTCTACAAAAGATGGATTTCGGTGATTTAAAGACAATTTCTCTGTGAATTGAATCGTTATTGCCTGGATATCATTCAGAACATACTGACGGTAAACGCCAGTGCTACATGAAACGGGTGTCCTTACCGATCACCTTGGTTGACTTTTGTTGTGTTCCATCGGTTCCTATCGAATGTGTGTGTTCCTTCTGTTTATAATGCGATACAATTGTTTCCATAGAGGTTTAATATACCGCTAACTACATAGTTATATACCGCTTTCTTTATAGTTTAGTTATATATATACCGATTATTAAGTAGTGATATACGGCTTCCAAATAGTTATATACTGTTACCTTAATTTTTCAACACTGCTAACTTAATAATTGTATGCCGTTAGCTGAATAAGTAGTATATATATATAATATATATAACAGCATTGTGGGGAATTATCTTAACATACGGATTCAGATCTAATTATATTATATGTTTGATGAAAAATTATTCGCTATTATTTGGGCTACAATTTGAAAATTCGCCATCATGAACGTTGATCTGACAGGGCAAACTTTGAACTGAATATTAATCTATGTATTCCATTTATTTGAATTTCAAAGAAGATGTATTAGATAAGAGAGTGGTGTATCATTTATGTTTCAAATATATTTGCTGAACATTCTGGCAATTTTCTAATGGTAACAAGATGGAAAATACAGGTCATGAAACTGACTCATCTGATTATATTTAAGTAATAAGCACGTTTTTTAAATTTTGACTTGTTTCCCACTTTTTTCCCAACACTTATAAATTATATATACATGCAGTCCATACAATGAATACGCATATCCGCTGATATATCGGTATGTATTTATATGCCATACAATGTTTTTATAGCCCTCATGTGATAGGATAATTTGAATATAATGAAATTTAAGTAAATGCAAGAGATCAAGATTTCATTCAGTATTGAATACAAATATTCTAGAAATTTCTTCTTTAATTTATCAATAATAACTACATGTTGTCTGTTCAATAACAATACATTTAATACTCAATACACGTTGTTTAGTTACAGTATAGTATCTTATCCTCTAGATGTAGTCCAATAAATATACATTATATTTATGACTTTGTCTTGTTACTTTAATTTAATCCATAATAATTGTTGTTTTCTTAGTTTTTGGTTCCTTCGGCAGCGAAACACATTATGCCCCCGTCTCTACAGAAACATTGTGCATCCTCATCAAGTTCCTCTCCATTTTTAAGGCATTCTCCCTCATGGAAGCATGCTGGAAAGGATAGTGTGAAATAGGTTTAATCACAAATGGTCAATGGTATTCATTTTCATCATATAAAAGGAACTACATCCAATGCCTCAAAATATTGAAATTTATTTTGAAAATAAAAAGCAGAAATATACAGAAGTGTAAACAAAGATGTATTTTGAACTCAAGGTCTGATTCGAGAAAAGGAAATATTTATTAGGTGACAATCAAAGATGTGCAGCGAAAAACAAATAAGGTTTTGCACACCAATGAGCATTATTAAAAACATAAATCTTCATATCACGAAAATAAATAGCATATTTCTCAACGACATCACAGTTCATAGTCAAACTGCATCTTCGGAAAGCTTGTGTTGTAAGTTTGCCCGTTAGCAGTCGACATTTATCACGGAAATCATATCTGGAGCATGCTCTTGAATAACAAATCAATTGTGACAAGTAAACACAGTAGGTTGGGGAAGTAGGAGAATAACTATCAAGAAAGGGAAAGACCACGATTTGACAATCTAAATCGTTCTAAAGTATTAAACCGTATACAGTTTACCAGCAGCCTATAAAGAAACTTGATAGCAAGACATTATGCTTAAATAACTTCCAGGTGATTTTATTTTATCAAACATCATTTTATGGATCTTTCATAATTTAATGTTTTTCTTTGTTATTCTTTTTATCAGCAAATAGCCAAAGTAACATTCTTGCAATATACTGATGACCTATCTATACATGAAATGTAGATTAAGATAAGTTACGATTTAGATTATAATTACCTCCTTTTGGAACCTTTACAGTCGGTCCTTTCGTCGTACATGTGTACTGCAAACAAGTCCTGTCCTTACGAGAAAATTCCAACCAAGTGTCGCCCACCTCATGACAAGTCTTAGGATTGTTTATTCCCGGACACCCTACAATGCGTGCAGATCATATAGATACTAAATTGTGATATTGTATAACGACCACACTAACAGAAAACACGTACCCAACGTACCAATAGAAAAAATATAAACGAAAGCACAGGCATCAAAATGTCCACATCAAAATATGAAAAATTAAATATTATTAAAGAAAACAAAAGTAATAATAGGTATGCGATAAAGTGTCATGTAATTATAACATTTATACGAAATACACTTCCTTGTTTCTTCGGAGAGTACTTAATTAACTCATAAACTAACAATACTAAATTCACTCTACTAGTTTATAGAGGGGGTGAAGATGATATTGATAAAGCTGCAGTACTAGTGCATAGTCAATTGAAGTATTCCAAAAGACCAAAAATACAAGGAATTTCTCTTTTGGTAATTCACGTACCGAAATTCAGAATTAATATCAATTTTATTCATTTCTCTGCCAAACACCGGCTTAACCTTGGTATATTTTGTTCTTATCGTTTCAAAATGAAAAGATTGTATCACGACAGCGTTACGCAGAAACTGTTGAACCATAAAAATCCGCTTTGTTTTATTGATACATGATCTTTTATACAAACTGACCTTGCTCGACCTGAGTCTGTGTTCCGACAACGTTTCCGCTGTCGTCCATTGATACAACACAGGTGAAATGACGACATGTCTTGATATCCCACCACTGTTCCTTAGGCTTCGCACATCCCCGTGAGCCAATCTTCTCACATCCTTAAATGGACATACAATACGTAAATTAGAACACACATTGCGTTAACACAAAAAGACATAATCCGAACTAAAAGTCGATACGAAACATCAATTACAGGAACACCATCATTACAAAGGAGCTGGAAGTAGAACCCCAGAAGAGTAGGCGTTTCATGTGCCACTTGAGGTACACGATATAATATATCCCGTCAAATCTAGGAAGTATGTATGATGTCCACAACTCAACAATCATGGATGACAACATCCTCGAAATCCAAGAGTTTTACTCTCGATCTTCTCTGCACTCCTTGAATATGTCATGACTAAATCGAAGGCATGCGTTTCGGGTATAAAAACCTGAGCAATCGCTTGGCTGAAATCTGCTAAGTTTACCGATACTCTTCCGTGCGATTCTAAAATCTTCATCAAAGACATCATATTAGTCTCCTGGTATCATCATGGGTGTCTTTTTATGAGCCTTCGATGTTGTCAGGACTTGCTCTAGGGTTATCGAGAGGGAACCACTAGATTTTGAGATATGGTTAACATACTTAAAAGATAATGATAAATATCGTAAACTTTCTTCAAGGAGAGATTGAAGTTTTCCACATAGAAACATTCTAAGTAATTCTAAGCAAGATTTTGGTCAACAGGACTATTCAGAAAACCCTTTAATTAGAAAAGGCTATGGAGAATTGATTTCGCCTTGACATGTAAAACCTTAAGCAGTGGAGACTCTTTGTATTTGAGTTTGATCAAGTAAGCTGATGGTTATTATTATACATTAAGCACATGCTATTAAACTGGAGAAAAGACTATATTATATATAGTATCAAGTATTGAATGATAGATGGCCATGTATCGCATCGTTCACAATACTTTTAGTCAGTAAATAAACTGTTCCGTGAACAATCAGGTTTACGAGTGAAATGTAAACATCGCTCATACACATACATCTATAAAGTATTGAGTGAGTCCTGATAGTATGAAAAACGATGGAATCGACTATATGAGGGCTCATATGTAGGATTAAGTTTAGACAGTATGAAGGTGACAATATTAACGAAAATATTCAATCTAAGCTACAAAAAGACAATGAAACGGTAGTTATGATGTGATAGTTAAAGGCGGGTTCCAGCCATGGATAATTTAAGCATTATTTCCATGCTGTTTGCAGTGGTTAATGAAACATTGATTATAGAAATTGGTTTAAATGTCGATACGTGAATACAAGATTAGCAGACTTCGGAGTGTTGGTTACGTCTGTGCCGTCATGTGTAACATAAATACACATTTAATTGCTTCATGCTCAATATTAGTTAATCAAATCGACAATATTTATAGGATTACATTAAAATAGGTGTGACTATATGTTACCTTAACGACGCGCTTACAAACAGAGTGTAATTATGCACTTTACTTTTTATCTACTCTATTTTTTTCCCAATTTGTATTAATATAGAAATTCAATGCCTCGCTAATTGCAAAATAAATCAAGACTCATTTTTAAAATTGTGAATACTTCCGAAGATTAGTGGAAATTCATTATTGAAAAACCAAACTTAACAATGTGACATTTTGTTGATTATTCATTGAGTAATAATAAAAAGGTGTGTCTACAGGGCTATGGGAATAAATAATTTCTCTCAGGACGAGACTACCTACTGACAAACGGATATCTGACCCCAGTAATACAGTGATTACCTTATATAGAAGTATCTGACCTCAGAAATACGACCACAGTAATACAGTTTTTACCTTACATACGGATGTCAGACCCCAGTAATATACTGATTACCTTATATAGAAGTATCTGACCTCAGAAATACGACCACAGTAATACAGTTTTACCTTATATACGGATATCTGACCCCAGTAATACAGTGATTATCTTAGTGATTACCTTATATAGAGATATCTGACCTCAAAAATACTATGCTAACTTTACGTATTGGTCCAAGTACATATATCTTACCCCTGTGATTAATTGCTTAACTGACATACAGATATCTGACACCTGTAATACGGTGCTTAACCTATAGAGAGATATCTGACCCTGAACTAAGTGCTATCTAACATACAGATGACAGTAACACAGTGCTAACCTTACATACAGATATATGACACCTGTAATACGGTGCTTAACCTATAGACAGATATCTGACCCTGAACTAAGTGCTATCAAACATACAGATAACTTACCTCATTAACACAGTGCTAACTTACATACGGATATCTGTCCAGCAGTACCTTGCTTACCTGGACTTACTAACACGAATCCTATGGCTCCGTTTGAATCTTCTCTACATTGGTACTGCATACACGATGCAGTCTTTTTGGTACCCAACTTGTAGCATTTATTGTCACCCAGCCATTCGCACCCTACAAAAGGGTATAAACAACTAAAGCTGAATATCCTAATATTCAATATACAACTAAATCTACAATATCTTATACTGCTGAATACAACTAGTATAGAAAACTGAAGCAGCGTCATTGCTTATACCACAGAAACTACAATACTATGTAGGTGTATAAAGCCATAATAGAGAATATACAACTGAAGCTTCACTGTTGTAAAGCTAAATGTAACCTTAATATTGTATGAGTAAATGAAGATTTAGAGAGTGTATATTAAATGTTGATTGCATTATGAATATGACGTTTCACAAGCCATTCACAACAATTATCCTTTTCTGCTAAAGTTCTTCAATCAATTTACATTTGTAGCTGGCCTATCAAGCTTTTAAAATTAGACATTGATATATAAATGTGCATGCATGCATATCATTTTTGGTTTCTTGTTTTAAGATTTTTGCTGTGATGTTATACTGATTGTTGTTTTTCACTTAAATAAATTCACTGTTATGATATTTAACTTATAACTTCATTCAGACTGGTTTGCACAGAAGTTGAGTCAAGAGAAGTTTGTGTTTTTATTCCGGTTTCTTAACTATTCGAAAATATGCATGCATAATGATGTGTTTGTCTGTCTGTCTCAATGTATTTATATATGTCTCAATGTATCCTTTCCCAATGTATATATGTCTGTCTGTCGGTCTCTCTCAATGTAAATATGTATGGGTGTACGAGTATATATATAGATGTATTTATATTTTGTATTAGGTTATTGTGTATACTAGTACTTTAGAGTGTATTTACCTAGCGTATCCTTGATTGTAATATTATGTTGTATATGGAGTTTGTTAGGGTGTGAAAGAAGTATGTTTTGTGTTCTTGTCCTGTACTCTATTTGCAAATTTTTATTTCCCATCACCCTCCCTAATGTTTTACTCAATACAAGTAAACTGAATGGAGAAAGAATGACTGATGAATGTTGAATGAGAGCCCTCCTGCGAGAGGACACCATATTGTTCAGGGGCTGACCCCAGGCTCCCCAACCCTGGCAGCCCCTATCAAAATATATATGTATATATACCTATACTTGCAAGCAGTATTTATAAATAAACATAGTTATGGCTGGGATAATAAAATATTTGTGAAAACAAAAATATGAATATGACGTTTTATCAACGTTTAAAATAACGTAGTCGCTTTAAGAGTGTGAACAGATTTTCTGAACGTGTTGTTACATCATATAGGTCACATAATATAGAACAATGTTATGTTTTGTAACATTTTATCTCTTATAAAATATTGATAAATATAATGTATTGATATATATGGTAGCATATTTTATAGATACATGTGACGTTTTGTTACATCAGTTGGCCTATATAATCGATATATGTAATGTTTTTCTCCTTTTTTAGCCTAGTATCACAACTATTTGCGGAATTAACCTTTGTGTATACGGTGATACTCAGTACGTGTACATACCGTAAATACTATTGACTTACCCTTCTTTGCGACCATGACCTTCGCTGTGTTCTGTTTTACTCTACACTGGTATTTGATGCAGCCTACCATCCATGTCTCTCTGTTCTTCATACATTCACCTTTCCACGGGCAATCTTCAAGGAGCGACATGAAACCAACGTAATGTATCGATCAATTGTATAATTGTCAATGTCTTTTATTTACAGTGACGTACTCTTGGTAAAACATAAATACAAAAACAAATGAAAAAATACCCTGCGGAAACTTAAAGTTTTACCTGTTGTTAACTACGTTTTATTGTTGTGGTAGTTGTTTATCCGATTTTGAATTCTATCACGTGTTGTCGTATGTTAAGGTTATTTGCTTTAACTTCATGCTGATTTTTTTTTATATTTTGCTGTACAGTAACCAAGAATCAACCTTCCGTTTATTAGTTATACAGTTCCTGATTACATCGACATCAACATATAACTCCTCTGCAGACTGTTTTCAGTCTAAAATTAATTACATGATTACTGGTATATTTTTATCAGTCTTTTTCTGATAACAATCATGTGACTTTAGTAATATTCTTATACAGTTTGATTATAAGCATATTAAGGATTAATTATAAGCTCAAGATCATAGATATATGATTACGAGAATATGTTATAGGTGAATGATTGTTTAAGTACGTGTATGTTCAATGTAAGCCAGACCTCAAAATTTTGAACTCGGACGACAAAACAATTATAAACAAAAAGTTAAGTCTCATTATGTTGGCTAACTATTCTAAATGCTCGGGCATGAACACTTTTCT
>JAUMHH010090982.1:0-22022 GCA_032359455.1 Chlamys rubida
CCAGGCATACACACATAGGGAGGTATTAGCCAGGTGGCATAGGACTAGTAGTTAGCACCTGATAAGGCAGCTCCTGCAAATTCCTCAAAATTGTATCGATTGATGTATATGCTAATTGTATATCTATGTACTGTTAAGCGCTTTAGAGTGGCTTATGTTAGCTAGATAGGGCGCTATATCAAATGCTGTATATTATTTATTATTATTATATGTGTGTTCTACAATTAGTGCTAAAAGTTACAGTAACATATTGTAAAATACCTTAAAACCCTTCTAACTCAAAACCCAGGTTACTGCCAAAATATTTAGTAGTCAATCAAAAGTCATCTATAGGCTTATGCTCTCTGTTTTTTTTTGCTTTTAGTTTTATAGTTTTTGATGTTCTTGTGGCTAGGACAGTTGAACGCAATTATGATTATTTTATTGTAGTTCGTGTGAAAGTTTTCTAATGAGAAAATACAAATAGTAAGACAAAAACTGAAACATTTATATGTGAGTTGAGAAACACTTTCTTTAGATATGTTGTGAGAGGTAATTCCTCACATACTTGATATTTTTGGAATTATTTAAAATTAAATAATAATTAAAACAGAGGCCCGATATCGTATGATATTGAAATTAGATAATTCGAAGAAGATGGTTGTCTTCACAAGAAACTGAAATGTATTCTTCTGACTCGTATAGATTGCCTTACTTATCATAGCCATGAGAATCGCGGGTAACTCCCCATGGGTTGGCGCCACCTAGCGGCAGTTATTTCGCAGGTCTGCACCATCTTTACGAGGCAATTCTGCAAAACAAAGCCGTGTGTATTCCCTTTTCTATGTTTGCACGCACAGATTATTTTGTAATAGAGCATACATATTTATATACAACAGACAAGTGATCCTGACAGTGCTAGCATATCGTCTGTCGGCCTCGGACAGGTGTGCCACGAGTTCTCTAGCGGGGCTGCACAACATGCTGAAGGATTCGGGATTCCATTTTTATCAATTCACCACAAGTATTTTAATGAACGATGAATAGACCGTTATTCGAGCCTTTGCTTTTTTATGTTATGTATAATTGCATACGTTTGTATTACCATGATGTTATTCATTGGTGAATCTGTTTTTGTGAACGAATTATGTAATTTCTGGTCGTGACGTATTTCAAGTATTTTCATCGGACAATCAAAGAAGGAACAGAAAACTAGTATACTGTTTATGTGATATGTGGATAGTGCTTATACGACATTTGAAATCTTTCTTTACGTCCTATAATGAAACCTAATTTTATTGGTTATACGATACATTTGAATGCATTGCATTTATATATATATTTTCAACTTATTTAAGGTTGGGGTTGAATACAGCTTAAAATATTTGTAATTATATAATATTAGGTATTGTTAAACTAATTTTTCCGAATTATATATATATAAAAAAAAGAGACTATTATCCATATAATCGAATGCGTAGCTAATAGTATCTTAATAATATGACAACACCCTACACCATATAAGGCATGGTAATTATATATTAACTATCGACACTTCGTTATCGATATCATATTTAAAAAATATAACCTTCACTGTAACTTATTGTAGATAGGCCCATGCTGGAACTGTATCTTATATCAGACCAGTTGTTGCTCAGTTGGTATGATGATGCCTGCTGTAACCTCTCGGTAATATACATGCCATACAAGGGAAGCACGTACCTTAGTATTCTATTACTAATTATCAGAGATAACCATATGTGATGTAACTGTTTGTGTGGAAGATATTGGATATCCAAAGAGATGCTAGATACGGTCCACTCGTCGACAGATTTGATTCTGTATGTATTAAGCAGAAATTTGAAACGGTAATGTGAAAATTTGATTTAATCTTGAGTGCCAAAAACTGAATTGCATATCATTTAATGACGTCAAATTTAAACACTTTCTTTCATCAAGAAGTGTACAGAATATAAACTGTAATCAATGTAATTTGTAGATTAAACTGCTCGTTCAAAATATCACTGTACTCTGTACATAAACCCGATTCAAATCATTAATGTTTAGACAATATCATAAATAATGCAATTACATGTCTGCCGTCTGTTTCATTATTTTTTGTTGAATTTGACCTGGGCCCGTATTCAGGGAACTGTTCTCATGATCACACTCAGAACCGTGCTCAAGCCCAATTTCTTGTTCCGGTGATTATTCAATCTAAACATAATATCTGGTCTATGATTTGGAAGAATTTTAGAGAGACTTGAATTTGAATGCCGATTAAATGTTACACATATATATAATTTTATTTCGACTTAAGCGATTTAAAGAAAGTTGGTTTGAGCACAGAATTTATGCTTGTGCATGAGAACGGTTTCATGGATACAGACCCAGGTCGTCTATCGTAGGTAAATGTTTTCTCGACAGAACATCGGCTTAGTGCATCTTCTTTAGTTTATAGCTACGTACACAATAGTGTGATCGCCATGATGTGTGTAGTACTTCAGAGAACAAAGGTCACTACTACTTAAAACAAAGCAACTGCAGTACGTATTCATAACAAATGAAAGAAACGAAAAAGCAACAAACACAAAAATATATATTAATGTTAGCATCTGACAGCACAACTCCACTGATTTGATAGACAACAGTATTCGGATACAGACACATGGGACAACGCCTTAAAATTAGGTTTTAGATACAGTATACAAGAAATTAGTTATATTGCACCATACAGCTGTTTTGTCCTTCTAGGACGCATCGATGATGCTAGCGGCCGAAAGGTTAGACATCCAAATAGGCCTTTACTACTGCTAAAACAGAAGGAGAGGTGCATACGTTCATATATCGTCCTTGTGTGTTGACATTATAAAGTATTTTA
Organism: Chlamys rubida; assembly: GCA_032359455.1. Taxonomy (NCBI): domain Eukaryota; kingdom Metazoa; phylum Mollusca; class Bivalvia; order Pectinida; family Pectinidae; genus Chlamys; species Chlamys rubida. The sequence goes on from JAUMHH010090982.1 coordinate 2,861, forward strand.
TTTTTAAATAAATTAGTGCTGAATAGCTCATACACAACTGGACAACGTAACTGCAACAGTTTTTTAGAATTAGAATTTAGAATGTATGGCTCCATAACCAGATCAGAAAACAACAAAAATGAAATATACCTAATCGAGAACAGTAAAAACTATTTGATTGAACAGAGAGTATCCTATACAAACTCCAAAATAGTTTGCTCTTGAAATGTACATACATCCGTTCAATACAAGAAGCCTTCACACGATGAAGTATACCTGATCTGGTTCAGATGAAATGCAACGATATAGATCAATGTGAAGCATGGTTACATAACAACATCAATATGAAGCTAACGAATGCGAATGCTAATTAAGTATGGCCGAGGTCGGAAGCTTCATTTATAACTTTGATTGACAGGTTTTTGAATTGGAAGTCGAAGGATAAACATTATTAATAACCAAATAGAGCTTCACTAAACCGCCGTTACATTGAACTATGCCGACAGCATTTTTACGTTTCACACTTAGCTACATCTATCATCCCTTACACGTTTTTCCGTCCTTAACCAAACATCCTTTACATATTTTGTCCTGTATTAAACCAAATATCCTGTACATATTTTGTCCTGCTCTGATCCAAACATCCTTTACATATTTTGTCCTGCACTAAAACCAAATATCCTGTACATATTTTGTCCTGCACCTAACCAAATATCCTTTGCATGTTTAGTCCTGCATTTAACCAGATAGCTTTTACATATTTTGTCCTGCATTTAACCATATATCCTTTACATATTTAACAGAAAACTACAACAAACAGCTTTAGCATGTTTTAACATTTATCTATACCAAACACCCTTCTTATGTTTCATAATAAACTACCCCGTGTAGTTGTTTAGGTAATCAATGAATGAGCAAAACATCAGAGTTGTCCACTCGGATGTCGCAGTACATATGCTGTACCTGTTAATATAATTACATTTATGCATTCATTGTTCCTATATATATTATCTAGTATCACACACATTTTGTAATGCATTATCCAATTGGAATTCTTTTCTGGTTGGACAATATTGGTTGCTTCCCACTAATCAATGTTGAAACAAAAAATGATAACAATATTGTCACTTTTTGAATTGTTATCGTGATGTGGTTGTCATCACGACGTCACTTTGTCCTGGTTATTGTTCGGGTGAGTTTTTTATAATTTAACATCCATGATAATTAACCGTACTCTTCATGCTAATTGGCATTTTAGTTCTTTATTTTTACTCCAAAATGAAATTTTAAGGAATCTAAATACTCCTCATCAAAATAACTCTCCCCCAATTATGATCGTGTATGAATAGGGAATGCATGATAGGTCTGTAGAGAGAGGTATTATCAATGTGCAAAATAGGATAAATTATTGACAAAAATGAATATTCGTTTTCGAAATGATTCCTTCCATAAAATTACAAAACAAAATGTTTTTTTATCATCTAGGTATACATTTCCAATCTTTTCATATCATTTGTATAGATATGTGTATTATCAATATATTATATTTTATTATTTTGAGTATTTGATATCATTGCTTACTATGGGATAACATAGTTCGTTCCTCGGTGCTTGTAGTTGACCAAAGTGTTTTTTTGCTTGGTACAATATAACACAGCTACAAGCAAGCCCCTCAGCTCAAATAGTACTGACTGTACCAATGAAAGGCATCAAATAACTATAATTTATTCGTTCCCTTTGTTTCAATGAAAAAATGCAGGAAAAGAATAATCAACCCACATTTATGGGTTGAAAATAAACAGGTTAAATGTCGCGGTTTAATTCATGTTTTGAAAATTGGCAATAACTGCGAAAATGTGCAAATACAGTACATCGACTTGCTGATCGCTTGCATTTAATGAAGCGTAATTTTTGTTTAAACGGATTGTCAATTGGTTTCGTTTTTGCTGTTCCTTGTGATCCACCAGTGTGTTCTAAGCAACTGTGTGACCTTGTAGTATTTGTTACTGACTGTATATTTTTAGATAATTATAAATTACTGTTTGATTGTTAGTATCGCCGTCTATGACAACTGACGTGCTCTCAGTGTCAAGTTGCCCAGGTACACAGAAGTTGTCTGAAACACAAATATTTAGCCAGTGAAAAAAAAAGACAACGCTTCTATCTAGTAAAACTATCTTTGCCCCTAGCACCTGGAACAGTGTATGATACCCAGCACTGAGACCACCTCCGTGGAACACCTCTTGGTTTTTCGACACGCTCCGAGGGACACAATTGGCGACGTCAAGCTGCTATGATTTTTAGAAATACATTGAGATTTACGGTGTAGATAACTGACTTGTAACAATGAGGATAAGTAGTGTTTTAGTACAGTTATACGTCCCCTTCGCTCCCGTTAGCAGATTTATTGCCTATATACCTTGTTTTATTAACAATTTATTTCGCAAGCGACGTCTCCGTAATAGCTGTGCAATGTTCTGATGATTGCAATTTGTTCACATAAAACGACTGTTTGTTGTTCACAATTTAAACTATCTATCAACAAATAGTAGTACGGCTGCCTCTGCCCAAAGGCATGTCTTTATTTGTATTTCGTTTTGTATATACATACTTTCCTTTATTTCGCTTCTAGGAACGTTTATGTTTGGATGAACTACTTTTGACTGTATCCTGTTGTGCTGTTGTGGGATAAATACTCATAGCGTTCATAGCCTGAACTATTTAGCCAAGACCACAAAATGTTATAACAAAAATGAGGTGGACATTCTATATATAAATGTTTGTGATTCCTGGTGCGTCTTTTTTGCTAATTGTGCTGCAGAAAGTGTTTATTTGGACGATTGCCCGTTGATGAAGGCGACCAATATGCTTTAAGATTAAAGTATCCTTCCACAAATGTTAGACCTGTTTTTCATGTACTTTCCATTTGTTTGTGACCTTATTAGTGCATGTGCATGCATTCGGTTACTAATAAGTTATATGAAAACGTTGATTACAGTGCATTCATTGTTAACCCATAGATATCCGTTGATAAGCGATGATTCTAGATAAGCAAATAATATGCTGACAAAAATCGATTGAAAATGCAGAATATTAGGTTTTGAAAAAAATAAACTTTATACATGAACAGTGATGGGTCTTATCGACCATCTTTTATTGTGATATAAACCTTTCTCTGGGGATTCTGAATCCTCATCTGCTTGTGTTACGTGTCAACATGAAGTCCCCTGACAGGCGAGAGTTGGAGATTATAAGTACAATGAAGGAACGTGTCAGATAGTTTTCAAATCACATACAAGGAATTATGTCATCAGACAGCGGAAATGCCATGTTCTACGTATGTTCGATTAGAAAAGTAAAAATAAGGAACTTCAAAATAATATTGGGCCATTTAGTAGCGAAAATATTCGTCGTTTCGTGGTGTTTTGAGCGTTCTTTTATGTCCATTATACAGGTACGTGTAACTATGAGCATATAACCTGTGATATTCAATATGATATACAGATAAGTGTTTAAAGAAAGAGAAATACACATTTAAAAAGATATTTGAGTAGTTGTGTTCTGTTCTATTCACTAATTCAGCACACAGGGTTTTCTACCGGGAGAGGTTCGATACACGCAGATACATTTTATGGTCGTCGGTATGAATTGATATCCAGCTATGGAATTTTAGTCTCTCTCCAAATCGTATTGTTGTTGAATATATCCTGGATCGTTGGTGACCTACATGTTTTCCTGTGTTAAAAGAGACATCAGGACCAGTATGACATGCGATATCGGACACGCGAACTCTTCTGGGGTTTCTGGTTTCGCCTTAAATAGGTCAGCTTGTGTTTCTGTGTTTCAGTGTCTTCTAAGTTACGGTTTTGTCATATTGTCTTTGAGGGTGTTTTCTCTTTGATTTGTTGAAGATGTTGAATGATTTGTTTCAATTTCACTTCTAACTAGGTGACTTTGGATGTTATTGGTACAAATTATAATTGGTTAACAGATCGAACCATACATGGTACATAGCGACGACAGATAATACAATTATTAAATGTAAATTATGAAAATAATTCATCCCGATAATTTTCATATTGAGAAATTACGAATAATTTGACTTATTTTATTTTAAAAAGAACACTAACTCTACGACAATCAATATATATATATACACATGTACAACAATACTTCAATACAGAATATTTCAGATAGCATTGTACTATGTAACAGGAAATCCGTGGGGAGGTTCTACCACACTGAGAGATAGGAATGTTTACTTTGCACATAGGATGTCTTTGTGGTGCAGATGGTGATGCTGTATCACAATTAACCTGGACGTCATGGTGTGACGTCACATGCACGTGTACCTCTGCTGCTGATCAAAACCTAAGATACGATCACCGATGCAAGATTTGAAAATTAGAAGGGGAGCTCAGGGGATTTAAACAATTGCCTTCAGTTTCTTATTTTTAACAGTTTACTATACGTGTTGTACGTTCGTTTAGTGGAATGAAGATCAAAACTATAGATAACTACTATAATTAATACCAAGCTTGTTTAATTAACTACCGATAGTGCTATTAACTATAGTCATTAATTATGAAATTATAACTACATAGTTCATCATTAAATATTTGTCAATAGGATTGAAACCTTCTAGATAGCATAATTGCATTGCTATGCTGTTTCTCATAGCAAATGACTGCTAGCATTTATACAATATTGACAAGGACTTAATTAAAACAATTTCTTTAATTGGTAATGTAAAATGGTATATTCAAAATCATGATAGGTGAGTTAATATGATAGTTATATGGATCGATAAGCTATTTTAGTATAAAATCTATACTTCATGTGAAAAATCAACAAATGGATTGGAGACTTATTGACTGTGAGAGCTGCCACATGGTCCGTCATCAGTTGCCCTTAATTGTACCCCACCATGAAAGTGAACAGAGCACCACTGATGCAGAAAACACTCTGTAACCTAGATGTTTTGCAAACAAAGAAGGTTTGTAATTAAAACCCTCTCTGTTCAGCAGAACATTTCTAGTTTTTTTAAACCATTGATAGAAATGAATCCGCGGTTTGTCTCGCTCCAACATTACCGCCATGTGCTGTATAATACATATGACTAAAACGTTTATAAAACAAATCGTGGGTATAATTTTAGCTTAGCGCAATATGCATTTGAAGATTTGAAGATCGTTTTATGAATGACAATATATTACGAAATGTCATAAATAATGTACATGTGAAACTTCCGCATCGAGAGCGTTAATAGACATTATGATATCAATCAAAATTTCACTTTGATTTCAAGAACAAATCATCTACAATTCGGTGCATAGGAAAGATTTCAGGCAGCAGGTGAACCTTATTATTTATTTTGAACACATACAATATCAAAATAAACTGTCGTATACAAATATCCCCTTTTGAACCCCTGTATCTCTGAGTCAGCTGAAATATGAATTTTGTCAATTTCAATTCTAGAAGTGAAATGTATTCGATTTTGTGCCTTTGTGTGGTAGCCTATATGAGTAAAAGGGCGATGCTGTGTAACGCGCTCACACCAGTCAGACCGCAGGCGTACACTCGACAGAGCTTTGTGATTATATTTACATTTTTATCATTAATAGGAAATTCTTCTCAGCACTCTTTTTATCACAGATGAAATACAACGATATGATCTAGTACGCATTTATCATTCGGATATTTCTGGAGGGTCTGCTACCGATACATACTACCTAAGAGTAACTCAGCGGGCCAGAGATTCGACGCCCAGCCAACTAAACGTGTGTGTCTATCAAATGCGATCGGGAATACATGGGAGGAATTTAAGTAAATATACACCTAATCTTTCGCGTAATAATATTTAAGTTCGGATTTCATAACCTGATCATTTCAAAAATACTAATACATACGAGTAATTGAACGATGCTACCTAAACGCCTGTACGCTCTCTGGTTACAGATGCGATTACATATAGCAAACGTGCAAGTGGAAAACTCATCAGATGTGGAAATACGAACCTGATTTCGATTACACGTGCCTTTTTGTGTTCTGTACTTTTTATAGATAAGCTATCTCTATGTCTGTCCCCGCCAAAATATATGTTAACCTCTATCACTTATATCGATACATCCAACATGTTTTTCTATTTTTTAAACCAGAAATTGATATATTTTTTTTTATTCACATATACTCAACGCCCTTAAGTCAAAGCTTGTCCAACATTAATTGACAATCACACCGCCTGTAGCCTTTGTCTGTCGTGAACGTTCTCATTCACTCTCTCATCCTTCTCTTTTCCTCTAGATATCGCATGTGTGTCTGTCAATAGTTGTTACCTAGCACTGCCTATCTGACCGCATCTCCTCATCATTCTTCTCAACACCTCGCGTCCACTTACCTTTGTTTACTTATCAATACTATCCTGATATCAGTTATTTTCTGAATCGCGCTTTAATTACGATAACATTTCATAATTGGTACTGTATATCAAAGCAAGGTGATAAACACTGGCCTACACAAATTGACGCTGCCTCGAATAATATGAATAGTTTGCGCATATAATTTGAAGTAACATATTTTGTAAACATTATTTGTGTTGTCCATATATTTTGAGCTTTACTAAAAAAACTGTTACATTCATAGGTTTTTATTTTTAAACTTTTCACTCACATTTCTTTAACAAAAAATCTAATTTTTCGTAACTTAAACAAATAATCTTTTTTTTTAAGATACAATGTTGTTGTTTTTTTATTTGATTGTTGCATCATTGTTAACTAATAACTGCTATAAATAAATATTAAACAATTATAAGCGTTTGCAGGAAAAGCTGTTTGAAAAAGACATCATATTCACACAGAAGTGCAATTGGCGATTTGTAGTAAGTCAGATAAATAAAGTAAAGTATAAATATGAACTTGAACCTACAAAGCAGGCTTCCAGCGTACTTTGCCCGTACCATATCGACTTGGTTTACAGTATATATAGGTCAACGTACGATGCCTGATCAGCGATGAGTATCACCTGTGCCGTGTTGTAGATCCTCAGTGATGGTAGCGTATACACTCTGTAGCACACGCACATCCTTAGGTTATCATTTGACCTATTTATTCAACGAATGACCATCCGTAAATGTTGACTTTTTTAACAGAATCAATACACAGCATTACATGTTGTGTTACTGTTGCATCGGGCATTGTGTCTATTTTACCATGTTTCTACAATTGAAGACCAAAAATAGAAACCAACAGGTTCCTGGTAGATTTACCGATCTCAATTATGTGCGAGATATTAATATATTAATATTATATATTCTCATTGACAGATGTCACGCGAACTGGTGCCAATTTCCTGTGTGACGTCATAGCAGCACGAAACACAAATATTCTAGGCACGCGCCTAACCTTGTTTTTTTTGCTTACAACTGTTAATGAAAGAGCTCAATTGTTTTAGATAACTCTAAAGCTAGATCCTTTTGTTCTGCGAAAATTTCATAATATTTCATTATTTTAAATAAGGAGAGAGAGATTTTCCGAGTATTAAACAACACAGAGCTTCCGCAGAGGCTACCTGTAGCAAAATATTCTAGAGCTTGAAAAATAAAAACATATTAGATTTTGGACAAATAATATTGATCTTTTATTTACTCAAAATGTTATTTTTTATTTGTTTGCCTTTAATACGGTTCTCTTAATCAGCTAAAATAAAATATTAAAGGAATGGTAGAGATTGCACATATTGGCTGCTAGCAAAAGATTAGAATCCCTGGATTTGAAAGGAGACCAGTTATATACCAGAGAAATAATTACGTGTTTTCAGTAAGTCTTTAGCCTGTCGGGATGGGACGTGAAAAACAATGAGATGGTTTTCACAGTATCACAGTCAGTTTGTTAGGTTAGGTATATGTTTATTTATCCGTTCTAAGTTATCAATAATACTAAAATACCGAGAATCTACGATGACAGTATCTTTCATCTTTAATACATGTTAATTGTTATGTATCATTGACTATGTAATTAACTGGATTAATGATAATGAAAACCTATTTATCGTAAAGTTTGCATGATTGACTCGTCTTTTTTTAATACCAGTGGGATATTATATATTAATGCTAAATAGGGAAACAATCTATCTAGTTGTTTTCCAAATCACGAGTCTTACGTTAAACTTACATGTATATCTTGGACTGTGCTACTTTTTCGAATACACATACATCCATCGTTTTATATATAACTGCGTGCGCGTCTTGTACCGTTTGTACAATTAAAGATCAATGTAATACTCTCGATTTTATTTTCAATCGCGATAACCGCAAACAGATTCCATTGTCCTGTTGTCTCTTTGTCTTAACAATTATTGTTATTAAAGGCTGTCTCAATGTATTGCTATACATTCGCCAACAACGCCAAAATTATCTTGGTAATTGATGACGATATAAAGAGGCGTTTAGATACATTTTGATTATCTGATATCTATAACAATATATTTATGTTAACATTTACAAAAGTATCCTTATTAATAAAATTAAGTATTCATAAATACAGTTTTATTGAGAAAAAAATATAGTAATACTAGGTTATTTAATGGATAGGTTTCTTGTGATTATCACGACTGATTCGGTAAGAATCTGTAGTACTCTATCCATAGTTTTGTTACATAGTCGAATCTTGTAGCTTTTATAATGTAGCATAATACCTTATATGGTAGCATTTATGTTGACGTCAGAATAAAGACAATAGACATTTTCGAGAATATTCGCGTTAAGTTTTGATTATGTGCATAAATAGGTCTTGAATATTCATTTCCAAGCCATATGAGAATTATTCATCAAGTCTCGACGATTTGTTTGTAGTTCGGCAGATCGAAGCTAAAATGAAAACGTCTAGACTACTTTTGTTGAGGCACTTACGTTATTATCTCAAACAACTGTACTACAATAGATGGTCAGTGTAAATATCAAACTATAAGGCCAGAAATGCTGACCATTACAGGACCTGTACATGTTTTATGCAATTTTCTGAATGCTTCATTAGCAAAACGCGTTTTTAACAAATCATCAAGAAATATTCAACCGTATTCATATTATATATTCACAACAAGGAGTAGAGTTGTAATTCAAACTTAGATATTTGGCAATAAGATTCAGTATGAAAGAAGTAGGTGATGTGAAGATGATTATGCATTTGACCTTATGTTTATTTCACCTGCGATCACTGTATTTTTGATAATAGAATATGTACTGTCGCTAGTCAATGAATTGGAGGAGAAATCTCAAAGCTGACGGTTTATAGTAGTTATCCTTGGCAAGCTTGCCAAGTGTTGGAAGCAATATCTAAACCCTAGGATCGAGATTTGTCATCTCATACGCATGTAGTTATTAGTTGTACAGTTTCCAAATGATGCGTTGTTTTTATATGACGTCATTTTATTTACGTTTATTTATAACGCCATGCACAGTACGCGTTTGTCTCAGCAAGGGTGTGACAGTAAAATCACACACGAGATTTGCATGCGGTATTGGTTATAACTGGTTATCAATTCAAATTAATATGGTATCTATGTTATTACTTGCCGTGTTTGACCATTGGTTCTATCATCTATATACAATCTAGTTCCTTGTTAGTCTGTAAATATGTTTATCAATACATCAATGCATTCATTATCCAGTCAACATTTTATTTATTTAATAGTTTCTAAGTTTTTTATCATTGACTATGATTATATCGTTTGAATCATTTTCTTCATGTTTGGTAAACAAGATAAACTGTAAACTTTTTCAAAAATCGAAATATAACAAAATCGCCCCAAATTAAAAATATAAAATATTGAGTATATGTTTTATTTGTCATTTGATTGATTACTATATCATTACTTTCCTTTATTCGTGATTGAATATCTAAAGCAATTATATAAATTTAATGGCATACATATGTATTCAAATTTACAATCGAAATATAATTAATTAACCTTTCAAAGCCTGAGGTAAAGAGTAGTTTATATAATTGTTATTATGAGTTCATTTTATCAGTATGTATTGTATGTTATTTGTGAGCAATGTAGATGAATAAATATCCCGTGATTACAATAATTCGCCATAGCTATACTATTTTTATAAAAAAAAGTGTAGTGCTGTTTAAGTTTCTACGTAAATAACTTTAATGGGTTAAAAGAAGGGTGATTCATATTGATCACAATTTAAATCATTATTTTAATTCCGATTGAAAATATTATCATATCGTTTTCTGTTTTACGTTGTAGCTCCCGAGTTTGTCCCGATCCATCCACAAAATGCCACGACGCCAACAAGTAATGGTAATGGTGGAACCGGAAGTGGAAATAGTAACGGAAGTAGTGGTAGTGGCGGTACACGTAGACTACGAACGGCTTATACAAACACTCAACTGTTGGAATTGGAAAAGGAGTTCCATTTTAACAAGTATTTGTGTAGACCTCGGCGGATTGAGATAGCAGCCTCTTTGGATCTCACGGAAAGACAAGTCAAAGTTTGGTTTCAAAACAGGCGGATGAAATACAAACGACAAACCCAGTCACAAAGACAAAAAGTGGAAAATGGTGCAAAATCGTTTTCGATGGATTGTGGTATGGATAGTCCTACATCATCTGAAGAAAGTTGTGAGAGATTGGAGAATGCTGAAAGTAAACACGAAAACATGGAAAACAACGGACAGTATTCTTCTGATGGAAACGAAACAAAAACACTAGAACATATTCTAAAGGCAAGCTCCCCGGGAAGTAGTGACGAGGGAAACAGTGAACCCCCGGGTAACGATAACAACAGAGATGCTAACATAACAAATGGAATAGACATCGCTGATGATCGAAATGTGAATGAGACAGAAGAGGTCATTGATTTAGAGAAAGCTCATACATCAAAGGACACCGCCGACCCAAACGGAAATCAACACTCGGCTCCATCGTTTGACTTCCAAACACTTAACAGTCCTGATTCAGCCTGTGCGTGCAATATCTCGAATAGTAAAGATAGCATGGACGATTCTAAGATGCATGTGCTTGATGACGTTACGGAGGTGTCAAGTGAAGTTTTGACAGGTAGGACGGGATTAGAGTATTCGCCTGTATTATTACCGTGTAGTACGCCTCCTAGTTCTATTAAATCTCTGGTCTCTAATTGTGTTGATTTTAACCGAACTAATTCTAATCCTGATATGAGTCACGGAACTCCCCAATACTCGTCGTCGTCTCTTAAGTCTAGCCCGGTTCAGCGAGATGTTTGTGTGAATAGAAATAGACATGAGAATGGCTATACAAATAACAAGGGTCGCCCTGACGCTTGTCCAGGAACGGAAAATTTGTCCACGATGTCTCAACACTTTGGGTCTTACGGTAATACATACATGGATCAAACACGATACACGACGGCCCCATTACACTACAACTCAGGATTTCCTCCAACAAAACCCCATAATATGGCTAATATGTCTCCATACCCGTACCAAACAACAAGAATGGGACAAACTGAAGTCAAGCAAACCGATTCTGGTCGTTCTTCACTTCAGCAACAACAACATATGGGTAACTACAATTCCGGACAATTTGATTCCCTAAACAACAATAACTATGGTAACAACATGAAACGGAGCATGCGTGGTTCGTCCTCTGCGTATTCATTTCCCAGCGTTCAATTTCGTACCAGTGGTTTGGCTGCAGCAGATTCATGGAATAATGAGACAGCACATTCTCCAGTCGCCAGTGACGGTTTCGGTAACAACGAGCACAGTGCACCCATTAGTCCATTATACCAATACAGAGTTAACACCGGAATGCACTGTCAGACTTCCTACACGCAGCCGCCATCTCGATATAACCATGTAGCGCCATCTGAGAACAATAGCATAGCAACCCGACATGGTAGCCATAACGGCGGTTATATGGCAAAGCAACCGACATATCCCCAGCTGTCTCATCGTATGGAGCAGAATTCATCAAATTCACTTTATGGTATCAATTATGGTGAGGGTTACTCGCAGGACGTTAATCACGTAATGAACTCTCGCCAACTCTCGACCGAAACGTCAATACGAACGTTAGCCGGCCACAACAGCTCTGACTCTGATTACCCTTCGGAACAATACTCTGCTAATATGGCGTGTAACGACCCGGGATCCTCGGACCTGAGTGGTATATTTAATGAGTATTTTAATAGCCAACAAACAGAATATCAGACCATATAAAATGGCCGTGTAGTGGTCATGAAATTTGATCTTGAGTTCACGTTCTTGACGCTCAATAATCTTTGACAAATTTTATGTTTTTCTGTCGTAAAACAGCACACTTAGTCGCCTTTGCCACTCAAGTTTATGAGAAATTGGACAAAAACGGGCGGCAGTAAAAATTTGTCAGTGATAATTTAGATGACCTGAGAAGTGGTATACTGTCGAAAAAGGCAATAAAGCAATGTCTATGGCCAATTAGAGATCTCGTATTGACGCTCAAGTAGTATAATGCGGTTTTGTGTTGTGCTTCGTCAATGTACCACCTCATCCTGAAAAAATATATAGGTATTTATCGTGTCTTTACACCCTACTTGCCCGACAGTGATATTGATTTACATTCAATTACATTTTTTATTTTATTGTTAAAGTGAAGATATTTTCGTTGATACAGATATAATAGGAACGGTTGAGATATTCGTTTATGTATATTTCGATATGTCGTAAATCATTTTTATTCTGTCGCTGAGAATCTTTGTTATTTAAATGGTACATATATAAATTATGTTCTGATGAAAAATGTCATATTCGTTGTTATTTCCCAAAAAATATCTTTATAAAAATGTGAAATCCAGTTAAACGCGGAATTATGAAAACACTTTTCCCGGCGTTATACAAATACTCTCCCGATTTTAGATGGAAACGAAATAACAGTTTATTAATTATCGATTCGTTAATTGGTTGACCAATACAAATATACACAGCTTTTAAAACACGTAATGAAAAACCGCAATTATTTTTTGAAATATTGTTTTATAGGGCAAATGCTGGGCTATTAATTTTCAAGCCATACAATTGGTTCACTCTTGAACTAAATAAATTCTATAAAACGTGATATCACAAATATTGTAAGCTGATATTAATTTTTAAAAAGTGATAAATAGAAAAAATACATTAATTTTTCTGCACAGTTTACGTTTTAGAGAAAACAAATTAAAGTTTTTCTTGATAGGTTCAGCTTTTCTACAGTGTATTTATTATATCAGAAATTAAAACAACCCTAGAAGTTTGATAATGATATATTTTCTGAATAAAAGCGTCTGTAACTTAAAACAAACTAAATAATAAGATCACATTTCCGTTTACATCAAAGAAAATAATTCGCTTCAAAACACCAACATTCAAATACTTTGTTCATGAATTACATCACATGGCATTCAGCAATGATCAGTAAAGCGTTAACTGCTAGTAACAGCTGAGTGAATTATACAACAAAAGAGTAAATGTTCCAAACATTAATGCCGTATTATGTATTATATATCGAATTAGTAAGGGTGCACCTGACCTGACTTCACAACAACTTCTGTTTGATATCCTGTAGTGCGCTATGATAGGATAAACGCATACTTATCATGTGACTACACCGTTTGTGTACTTCCATATAAGGCAACTTGTTTTATATCATAATATTCATTCAATTAGTTCTTATTCATATATTATGAAAATTATTTTGAATTTCTTGTGATACAAAACCGAATGAACCATATCGGCGTTAAAACCCTTATAACAAAATTATTTCGAATTTTATATTATTTTTATTGAGACCATAGTTATAAAATCTACGTGTAATAAAAGTAAGGATATGGAGTAATTATAAAATATAATGATATCAAACAATTTTGATGAAAATTGTCTTTACTATTATTTTTGTATTACAAGTTTTGCCTTTGAATTCCAATTATCGCATGTTAGCTATGGCGATATTAGTTGAGCAAATATAAAGGAAATAATATCTGCTAGAGAAAGAAAATATAAATAATAAAATGTTGCTTACAGGATTAACTTTAACTGCAACAGTTTTTAATCAAACATAATATAGCGACAAAGCAGCATAATATAAAAGGAATAGTGAAAACGAAAGAAATATATGAAAATATGCGATCTTTTTTTGTAATAGAGTTTCGTGCTATAAAAATCGACGCAGTCATTTCCATGCTTTGTAAAACGCGAAATTTAAGCAACCATTTAAGTATGTCATTAATACAAAAAGGATACAGATATAAAAAAAAAAGTTGAAATAATTAAACGAAAACTTTTCATTTTATGATTTTACACCACGATAACAAATATCAAGTGTGATATTTGTTATGGATAACACAAATAATTTGTCGATGTTTATATAATTTTCATACTTATATTCACTGCTACTGAGCAGGAATTTGATGTTTTACAGAAAAAAACGCAGTCACCTGCTTGGTACGGCCTATCAAACAATTTAAAATATAGATTTATAGAAACTGTGAGTGTCAGCTTTCATGCAATTCTTGCCTTAAATTAAAATGTCGTTTTCTATTTTAGATTGTATCGGTGAATGAGATTTTAGAAGGAGAAAATAACTGATAAGTGTCATTGAAGTGCTCACATCACACGTAGTTTTCGTCAAAGTAGGAGAATGGTGTATAAACACACAGCTTGGGGGGATCTACATACTTGCAATTACATGGCGTTCGAAGTATATTTGTATTTGAATATATATTTGAATGGTTCCTATGCGTACCATCGACACGACATTATATGTTATCATGTTACCTCCAGTAATACATCTCTATAAATATTGTGAATATAAAAACTTCAGTAAAATAATTATATATTTCTATAAACAGAAAACCTCAAATACAACGACTTCCTAAAATATATTGAAAAAATCCAAATTACAAACAATTGAGTAAATTTCTTAATTTTAAACATAAAATCTCATTTAAAAGAACTTCTTTATCAGAACAATAGCACTTCTAGATTAGAACAACTCTTTTCTTTACTACAAATGCATTTTTAGGAAAACTAGATATTTATGCCAGAATCTTTAATTTTCCATAATTCCATCTTAAACTCATCCTATATTTGGATCCCAAACCTGATATTGTAGTGCGCACGGCTTTGTTGTATTTAGGTATAGTTATGTTTTTATTAAAATAAGTTTGATGTTATATAATCATGGTCGGGTTGTAAAATTTGCAACTCAACCACTGCTAATAGACAACGCATGCTTCTATAAATTCATATAGTCCATTATATAATATTTTTCTACAAATGTAAGTTACATGTATTGCCGGTGAGGACCTAACAATGATTTTCCATGCATGCTTCATTCCCCGGAATATTCATTTGATAATCATTTATAATTCACTGTATCAACGGTGGATGTATGCATATAATTCTATTACGAATGTTTGCTAACACAATTATTCGTACTAGGTGTTATAGAATGAAATTATAATATTAATCTTTTAAGTGAACGAAAAGCTCGTTTTTTATAACCGCTTCATAGCACACTTCTTTAACAATCTTAAATTTTATAGATAACCAACATAAGTGCATTAAAATAATACGACGGAGACTAAATAAATGCAACCATTTATTTAACTGTAGAACAACACCTTGAAGCAATTTGAAATTTTAAATAACTTGGCAATATACGATGCTGTTTAGTAAATTGTAAAACATGACAAAACATTCATATCAACGACTGACGTTAAATGTTGTTTTATAAATGGAAAATCTGTTGAAAGTGGCTTCAGACTAAACACGTGGCGTTCCAATGATTACTTATGATCGTGTAATTGCATGTAATTGGTGGAATGTGGGTACATATTTCAAAAGTACCGAGTACGAAAACACCCGGCACGTAATAATAAAGTCGGATACCTGCCACACAAGTACGGCACGTAATATTCAAGCCACTCAGTACTGGTCACACAGGTAAAGACGTGGCTGAAGCGTGTGACGGGTACCATGATACCACCATTGTTATACAATAGGAAAATTACTCTTCGTACATAAATCACGCACTCTGAACTCCCTCCCGGACCAAGCTATTCACAAATATCACATTTCTTATTGTAATATGAGGATTGTTTGTAACCATTTCATAGACCATGTAGTTTACTGGACCCTCGACCCATGACCTCTCCACCATTTTCGTCTTTTTGATATTTGATTATTTGGTAAGCAAGTGGTCGTAACGCCAAAGATAATTGTGACCTTAAAGTTAAATGCTTTTGAGTTTTGAAACGATGGAGAATTATTTTTGGATTTGTTTGAGCAACTTTTGTACAGAATGGCCGTTACGCCATAGACAATTACTACGTCAAAGAAACACATTTGTTTGCTGTGAATGGAATTTGTGTCAAAATCTACAAAGGAACGAATATTTCAGAAACTCACTGTCATGTGATGGAACCCGATAGTATAGGTTCAACCAAAACTTTTGTCAATTCGAGAACATTTATAAAGGTGTTGTGGACTTTCGTCAAATTCTTGTTTAGTGATGCAATAGGTGCAAGACACGTTCTGTGTTTGACTACGTAAATGTGTCAGGTTTAGCATCATACCCATAATAACAGTGATAATGTGTCGTCATACTGCATAATATTAGATAAAATACTTTAATTAGATACAAATTATTGTTTTATTTTTGGAAATAATAAATGCATCCCAACATAAATCATCAATATGTCATGATTGCTCAATTTAATTGCAAAAACATTTAATGATCATTTAATTTCATTATACAAAATTAGATTACAGTCTAATAAGTAAAATACATATTCATAGTTTTCGCTTATGATTTTTTGTGTCTATATCAGCAGTATAAAATGCATACAGTAATATGTCAACTTAAGTCAAAAAACGAACAGTGCATATTATTATCACATTTAATCAGTAGGTGATGCCTTGTAATTGTATGAAATGTGTACGAAGGATTGATGTAACCAGTTGTCTCATACATCACAGCGTATATTCATAGTGTGTGGATTAACATAGTCAATTTTGTCACGGTGTTCTGGTGTTTTACACTGTATAACAAGCATTATTATTATGATTTACCTATTTTAACATGTCATTTTTAAGTTTTTGCTCAAAGATAATTACCCATACAATATCTTTTATCTAGCTCATACCTGTTAGATTGACCTCATAGATAATGTACTTGGTTTTATATCTATATAGCTATTTATATGTATATTATGTTGATCTTATGTTGTACTGATAACGTGAAGAATAAAAAATGTTAATAAAAGAACAAGCAAATTAACAGTATTGTTTTTGTCTTTCGTGCTTTATGCAATGTTATTTTATATCAGAGGAAGCAAAACGGATAGTAGGCATCAATAAAGCAATTTTCAAAACAAAACATCCAACAGCTTAAAAAGAATCGCAAAATTAAACATCTGAAGTGATTTTTTCCTTAAATGTCAAAGTAATCAAAATGGTTTTCTCATGATTAAGAATAATTATTAGAATTAACCTTACCTTAATTCTTTTATCATTTCTTCATTGTTTTAATAACTTCTATTTTTTAGAGTATTTAGTCGTATATCGTACTTCTTAAATGAGCGATGAATAAATACACCCATCGTTTAATTTCATTTGATTTTCTCATTTTGATAACATATTATGGATGAATACAAAAACCAGCATTCTGCTGAAAATGTTTACAAGGGAAATAACGATAAAGAAACAATGAAGCTTTCGATAAGTACAATATCGATTTGTGCTTACACCACTTTGTACAGAAAGTAAAAACTGTTACCTGTTCGCAGCTCTCCTTAAACACGAAATATAGAAAATGGACATTTTTGTGATGAATTTTCACGTTTGAAGTAAAATGCGACAGACAAATTGCATTTCAAAGTATCTAGCGCATTTTGATTTTAAATATATACAGATTAAATTTCACCGTCGTGAAAACATTTTACAATCTTTTTAGTGTAGGTCACATCTTATCTTATCTCTTACGTAACAAAATTATTGATTGTTTCACCAAAAGTTTCCTCTGTTTATCTTTCGTTCTTGCCTATTACTATTTTCTTCCACATATTATGATTTAAAAAATTATTTTACATTATGTAATAAATATTTGACAACAGGACATATGTTACAATTACGATTAGTATTATTTTTATCGGATATTATAGTTTCTAATCTATAAATTATAAACTTATATAACGTGTATTTACATATCTATATAGACAGATATTTGCTATTGGAATGGCGTTTGCAAAATGATTTTTCGAATCCATAATGCCTATTGAGAAATACATGTACTTCGTTATGGTTTCTAATAATCAATTTTTGAAACAAAAAATATCATATTTGCATTTATTACATAAGTGATATCAAATAAACAGACATATTTATATCCCTAAATGACAATTTTGTTTATATAACTTAAACATATTTGATATCTTATCTGCTAAATTATAAATCTTTTCAAACATAACCATATGTCTCCCTAACAACTAAAGACAATTGAATATAACTATTCCAGCAAATGTTATATAACAAAAATGTTTGGAAAAAGATTTTGGAATCCCATGAACTTACATGAAGTATTATTATGTTGACGCAATCTTGTATAACAATGTTTTATCAAATATCCAGACTTCTATGAAATGTTATACGGTTGTAATAACGTCATTATATAAGATATTATATGTTTTACAATTTATAGAAATTTGGCAGACAGATTATTAAAATGGAAAATGGATTTATATAATAAGCTTGTTATTAGTGTTGTGTTTTATGGCACGAAATGGATACAAACACAATATTGTTTTAACTTTCATAAGGTTTCGATATCTAACATGTGAAATATCACTGATCGTGACGTCATTGTGATGACGTCACACATTTATAATAAAAGCCAAACTGGTGTTATTTTATTTTGATTTTGCAAATTTAAATAGTCACAAAAAGTGCTTTTGATCAGTAAATGTTTATAATAATATCAAACTCGTTCATATATCAACTGGATTTTATTAAACTCAATGAAGCCGTCAAACAATATAGATAATGAAAACTCTTTGTTCGTCAGTGAAAGTCATGTGTCCAGAAATACCTCGATTTAAGGCCTTTCGTCTGTACATGCTTTCGTTTTTTTGTTTTTGTTTTTTCTTCTTTTTGTGTGTGTGGGGGGGGGGGGGGGTAAA
>JAUMHH010091093.1:0-41821 GCA_032359455.1 Chlamys rubida
AACAAGTATTTCGCACAAAGGGGCATAACTCCCATCAAAAAAGGCCGAAATCCCAACTTAAAATGCAGTATACCCCCCCCCCAACTTTGTTGCGGGGGTATAAAGAGCAATCAATTATATATATGATACATGTATATAAATGCAATTCATTGAAGAAATGCATAATACTATAGCCATGTTTTCCTATTTCACATTTTACACCTGTAAGATGAAAATGCTTCATCTTGCATTCCTAAAGTCTATATACCAGGTAAATAATTAATTAATGGAAAACAAAAATTAAATTTTGTTATCTTTTTAAACAAAATGATATCAGATTTTTTTAACATTCTACTAATTCACATTTAATGCAGTGTACCATATTATATAAATTCTATGCAATATGTATGTAAATGATATTTACATTTAAATATCAAGATGTTTTTGACAACGATATTGTTACATGTGATCTAACTCGTTTACAAAAGTATACAATCTGTCTTCCAAATGTTAGTTGATCCTGAAGTATAACAGCCCCTACAATGATGTGTATAGTGGTGTAATGTTGGGTCGTACATTTCATGATCGTACATTTCATGGACGTACATTTCATCAATTAAGTGTAATGGATAACTGTGACAGTGTCTGTAGGTTTGTCCCCTTATGAAACATTGATGGGCTTCAGCAGAGTGTACAAATTCACTAGTCCCCTGTGGTGTTTCTGTCGATGAAGAACCAATACGATGACAAATTGTGGTGCGTTGTCAAACAGACAATCAATCATGAACGTACCTCATATGTTTTGTTCCCTCCACTTCTTCAAAATCCTACAAGCAGAAATGAAAAACAACACTTAAAATTAAATTTGACTCGACATACACAGAGAGACGGATGTATCACATGTTCCAACTAATACAGGTTTCAATCCCGGCCTACAGTTTATAATGTCAGTCTATACTGTATAAAATAAAACAGATTTTACAGGAAAAAGGGTGCGAACATACATAATTGATAACCAGGCAGTGAACGTGTTTGACACTCATCGTTACCTACAGTTATACACTCATACGCACCGACTTCCCGGTCGGATTGCGTACCTCGTGTTTTATATACAACATGGCCTCACTAATCAATACCCATTATTTGGATTACCTCCACGCACTGGAGTTGTAGGGGTTGTACCCTGGCCTAACATCACCTACACGTTGTTAGGATCAATAAGGGCACACCCTCTTTTACGCCGGACAATTGTATAACATCTAGACTCTATTGACAAATTAAATACTGATACTGGGTTCGGAGGAGTGGGGTATGAACAATTTGTTATATTGCTGGGGAGGGAGAAATCAGATTTATTGATCTGATACTAGATTTATATGATATAATTATTTATCAAATAATGTACTGTGTTATAATTCAGTGAATATACTCATGTCATATTTTTTATTAACCCATGCAATATGACCTATCAGCCCTGTGATTGGTTGTAAGTTTCAATTGTTTCAATTGTGACGTCACGCCTAGGACAAGTACATGACGTCACAGACTTCAGCACTGGAGTCAAAATGGCGGCTTTTTAAATTTCAAGGTTGCATAAAAATTGTCGTTCTGCATGAATAAATGCCACAAATCTTGATCATGTATGAAACTCGTCACGAATTTTTCATTTTAGCTCGCCAGAGGCTCGCTAATTTGAAAAATTCTTAGATTCGTTTCATAAATCTCATATAAAATTGAATCTCATGTAAGATCCTATAGGCCTATATGTATATTTACCCGGAAGTTGTGAGAGAAAAGAAGTCATTAAGTAAATCGTCACCCGGAAGGTTTGAGAGGCAATTAGCCATGCCACTAAGTTAATCCTCATTCGGAAGTTTTGAGGCAATAAGCAATGGCATTAGGCAAATCGTCAACCGGAAGTTTTGAGAGAAAATGAGGGATGTAATTAAGTTTATCGTCAACCAGAAGCTGTGAGAGGGAATAAGTGGTGCCACTTAGTTTATTGTCACCCGAAATAAGCGTTGTCGCTATATATATAAGACCAATCGGATGTTTTGAGAGACAATAAGCGATATTGCCAGATATATCGGAAGTAGCTGAAGACATTACATTGCCGAGAGGTACATGCATATCGTCTGTTGTAACGGAACTATGGTTCTAAGGAGATGGGGAGTGGTTCACATGAGTGGTTATCTCTCTAATAAAGGGACTGATTATCTGTCACTACCGATAAAGCCCGACTCCGTCATGACTGACAAATCAATGGCGCAGTAATTAACAGAACAAAGATAGCCTTGTTGTTTAAAGTCTGGTAATTTAAAAATTGACAGTTGTCATCCCCTTGTTCATTTTATAGATTAGCGGATGATACGACTAGTAATTGTTGACCAGGTTCTGTTCCGGAGACAAACGTATAGTAGAGTTCCCACAATGGGCTCCCGTGACCACTTTTCCGGGACCAAGGTTTGAAAGTTTATTTTGGTCAATTTGAGGGTCCTGATTAAAATGAGCTGGGGTGAACCTCGTGAAAATGTTGGCTAACTCGGTCAGACCCGAAAATTCAAAATGGCCGCCACCCGGCGTCCAGTATATCATAAAAATACATATATTTGCTTCTAGATGTCCGTTTTATATGTTTTATGGGTCTAAATATATGTTTTGACTGCAAAGGAAAAGATCAGGAAGACTCCCTTAATGGTTTGGATGCAAAGTTTTTGTCTTTTACCATTGTAAACTAGATAAAACAACCATTGTATGAACTGTTTGGTCAATGATTTTGTTCATTTCGTGTTTAACGTCCTCGGAACAGCAAGAATCATATAATTGATCTGGCTTTGTTTTAATTTGTGTAATGGTTTATTAACAGCTAAGGTTATTTAAGGACGTGCCTCCATGTGTGTTGTGTAAGCGTGCACGTGTGTATGTGAGCTGGAGACAGGGTATGTTGGTGTATACTGTAAAGCGCTGTTTCCTCTTTTTTGACTTGAGGGATATTTCTGAGATCCCCCCGGTTCTTTCCTCATGTTGGTCTCCTCTTTGATTCGGTGCCCACGACTTCTTTTCTGCAGTCTCTGAAATCGTTGTTTCCTTATTTTTATTCAATTGATCCTGCTGTTGTTTCCTCTTTATTTTGACAACCCTTTTGTTCTGTTGTTTTTCTCTTCACTTTTACATCTTATTTTGTAAATTGCTGTTTCTGTTTTTTCTATACTATTGTCCTATTTTCGTTTGTCTTAGTTTCAATTTAATCACCGTTCATATTTTGAACTTCATCCTTTTGTTCTTCTGCTATTCTTCGTACTCTTGCTCTTTCTGTTTTATCAGAGTTTGTATCATGTCTTGTCCAGATATGTTGTCTTGACTTTTGTTTTGGTGTTCCCCATTTCCAATTGGTCCCATTTTTGCATGTTTCCTACTTTTGTATTGTTATTAAGAAATTATCGTTTATCAAAGTTTGCGTGCATTTTCAGTTATCATAATCATTTTGTTATCCCATGCTTCACTTTCCCTTTTGTATCTTTTGCGCGATACCTCTTGTTTCAATTCAATGTTGTCTTTTCTTCATAGAATCTTTCTACGGTGACGATGTGCGCCACGTTAAATGAACAATGTTTTCATGACACGTGACTGCTGTTTTATATCCCATCCTATAGTGTCGATGTGATATCCAAACCTCTGGCCCGCCCCCTGGTAGCAAACACCAGAGACAGCACACTGTCAGCGGTCCTACGCACGACCTCCTGGGTAGGCGGTTTGTGCTTATAATGACAGAGCTCGCGGTTATGTTGCTTTATATATATATGCTTAGGTACTTTTCTTTGTTTGCACAGATTGTCAGCAGGTGTGATCATATTGAAACGGTGGCATTTTTTTCTTCAATAAATCCGTATCAATCGAACTCTTTGCCACTTCAAGGTATCAACGTGTTTGGAACAAGCGTATTTGTCACGTTGTAGCTCAATCTGGTTCCGTCAATAAAGTACAGGTTTACTTGACACATAGATTACCCGCGAAAGGGGACACTAGTCAACACTAACCAAACATTTACTTTTCCTTACAAACAAACAAACAGACAATCTGACGTTAGTCGTATGATTAGCGAACAGATGTTACCGCCATTCAAATACATACATATGTCTTCTTGTTAGGTCGGCAAGTCAATAAAGGCAATCGAAGGGGTCAGCTACAGTGACACAGGGGTTTGTAGAATTCTGAAGTATATATATATATGATTTTATGTTATAAGGTATGTAAAAGGTAAACATATGTCATCAGGTGAAACACGGCCCCCTGTGAAGTTAGTTGTAAGCATAAACTGATGCATCTTCTAACTGTGGGGGACAGCTTGTTATAGCTTTAATGTTTTGAGTCCATTAACCTTGCACAGTGGTATAAGCTCGATATGTTTCATGCACAGGGACCTGATAATTCGTTACAGCTATATTTGGACCTAAACTAAGGTGTTTGGGGTAAGATTTAACGGTTGGGGGGTTTTCATCAATTTCCGGTAAAAATGCCACCCGAATGATGATAATATACGAGAAGGGAGGAAAGCTCTCGATGTCGAAAACAGACACTCAACTAACTTTCTTGCATCAAAAATCACATTTATATTTGTTGTACGAAAAAATACTTGGTACCGTTGGAAAGATGGATAATTTTTCTTTCACAAACCTCCTAAATGCACGTAAAATGTATTTTCCTTCCGCGGACATGATCTCCATTTCCTCTAAAAACAAACGCCATTTCCAAGTATTAAAGTTTTTCGCAGTCTTCGTGCCACTTTTTTCCATATTCATGAGGTTGACGTCAGCCACGTGCTGAGACATTCCATGTCATTGGCTGGCTATTTTACGTGAAGAATGACTGCGCTTTTCGGAACATTTCGTGGTTAACTCTCGACGCTATATACACACAAGAGGATTCACAAAACGTCAACTTCATGAATATGGAAAAAGGTGTCATGATGACTGCGAAATAGACAAAATGTATACATAAATATTTTGGACTCGAACTTTTAAATTGCGAAGCGCATTACATTTTTGAGGTCAAGCTGACTCAACTAAAATCTCTTTTTCGTTTCTCTACGATAACTGCGTGTTAAGTAGACAAACGAAGTGAGAGGGAATTATTTGATTCAAACCCGATGTTTAATAGCGGTATTATGCTCAAACCTGAATGTGTTGTAAAACAGTTACGCATAGCACAGTCGAAAGGAGAAACGAGATCTTCAACTCGTCAAAGTACCGATAACACTACAAAAATTAATGGTAAGGTTGGGATTCGATCTAATTTTTTTTATAAAAGATTGAGGGTTAAGTTCATTTTTCTATTACTTTAATCTACGTTTTTGATTTAAACATATTTTTATTTGCATCTATTATGCAAATGGGATTGGGCACAAGTTGTCCAATTTATCTAAATCTACGTTTGTATCTACCGCTGAAAAATGTAAAAAATGCGACGCCATCTTGGAAACGACAAATACAGCCCGCAAGTACACCCCTTGAGAGTATGTTTTATATATATTCAAATTTTGGGTAACAACGAAACGTCAGATGAAAACGATCATACGGTATATTATTAAAGTATGTTGCTCCAATCTTATATATTCAAAATTAACTTCAATTTTAGCAGAAGAGTTTCAACAGCATTGTTTTTCATCAAACTGTTGTTTTATAACAGTAGAGAGTCTTTTCGGCTATGCGAGGAGAAATTTAATTATCTACTGTAAACTGTCATTATACTATTGGGGTTGTTCTAATGTAGTGAGAAGTTAAAGGGGAAAATTAATTTATAATGGTCATTTTCTTTGAAACTTCAAGAAATAAATTCTTTAAAAGAAAGTACATATGAAACAATCAATCGGTCGGCGGTTTTATTGAATTTGTTTTAAAATGTTGGGTTCGGTGAAAAGAAAAAATAAAGCTCCGTAGAGACTTTGATTAGTGTAAGCCAGACATGAACAAATTGAGTTTGAATTTATTTTCGTCTTTTCCTTTGGAGAAGACAAAAATTGTAAGCGTTGTACTTTTATTGGCGCTCCTATGCTCATGCGACGCTCGTACGTTTGTATCAGTATATACCTTATATCAATTATTAAGAAAGATTTCGCATTCCTTGCGAATGAATTTGCCAGATTTCTTCAAAGAATGATGGCGACGTTTTTTAAAAACATATTTTACATACTTGCTTCAGAAACAGATTATGTAGAAACATAATTTCTTTTATTGTATTGCCCTGCATGGCGACGCAAAGATTGGAACCCATTTCTGCTTTGTAACAAGTTTTTATGCCATTCTTTTTGGTCGTTTTGAGCACATTTGATTTGTTTTCATCAAGATGATTCAGTACAGTACAGACAACCATTAATTGTTCGAACTGTCGGACAGTACAGTAGAACCCCGTTAGTCCGGACTGTGCCTATAACTTCTCATTAATTTGGATTCAGTACAGTACAGTACAGAAGACCATTAATTGTACGAACTGTCAGACAGTACAGTAGAACCCCGTTAGTCCGGACTGTGCCTGTAACTTCTCGTTAATTTGGATTCAGTACAGTACAGTACAGACAACCATTAATTGTTCGAACTGTCAGACAGTACAGTAGAACCCCGTTAGTCCGGACTGTGCCTGTAATTTCTCGTTTATTGGGATTCAGTACAGTACAGACAACCATTAATTGTTCGAACTGTCGGACAGTACAGTAGACCCTCGTTAGTCCGGACTTTTAAAAGTGCATTAAACTAAACTATGACAGTACAGTTTACGCTCATCATTTATATATTCCGTACTGTGACAACACAGTGGACAATCGCTAGTCCAGACTGGGACAATTCAATAGACCGCCTATAGTTCATTAGTCCGGAGTATGCCGATCTAACCGATTTAGCTACCTTATCAACGGAAGTGCATGGCCTAGCCAAACAGTGCTACAGTTATATCCAAACGGGACATGAGGTTACTGTGCACAGGAAAAACCACAGTGCATTGGGACAAAGATTCTTAATCCACGAAATTATGAGGGATCCTTAACTATCGATAACGTTTCTGCTTCCATCCCCTATCCAACATTTTCACTACATTCATAATTATTTCTATTGTAAAATATTACATTCATTTTCTTATAAAACTCAATGTTAAAAATCCCGGCGAGCCTGTGGGCACCAATCTTTAAGACACGGGCATTTGTGTGATTGTCATATAATTATCTCTTGTAATTTCCGCGTTGTCTTTTTAAATTGACAAGTGGCAGGTGGCAAAATGCAGGCAATAAACGACTAATATTTCGGAATCGCTTCATCATTATTGCCCGAAACGAAACAATCAGGTTTTAAAGAAAACTTCATAAAACGCCCACGTTTCCATTGAACGTGTGGATCTTGCTTTTATTTGCTCAAATTCTTTACAACTTAATTTTGACATGTGCATGAAATACACAGATTGAGTTTATGGTTGACACAACGACATTTGTTTTTAGTGCCGCGCTGACATCCTTACACTCACACTCGCACATTCACACTCGCACGCCGCCGTCATCGTCGTCCTTCCCCTTCTCTTTCCAATCATCATCATCATCATCATCATCATCATCATCATCATTAAACACAACAACAACTACACAAACAAAGCCCTACTTACTCATACAAACATTCACACACAGCACGGTCCCCTATCAACCATGGATCGACAACGAAGCAAAGAAAAAAAAGTCATTTTAATGTAATATGACTATTCGTGACTAGTCAGAACCTGCTGATAACGGTCTATATACGCATTGACAGTTCTTGGTTACGTCATCGTTACGTCACAATGTGTACTTCCACAACACTTGTAGTATCACAAGTGCTTATTAAAACATTAGCTATAGGGATATATACACGGGAACAATACTGGTGTGACACCTAAAAACATTGCATCCGGGTCCTTTATATATAATACCATATTATCGGTTAGTCACATACAATTAAGGATTAACGTTAACTTAAGCCTGTTTGAGTATTACTTTAGACAACAATGCCGTTCTGACTTAGACTGTACAACCATTAGTACGGTAACAGGGTTAACTGTCAAGTCAATTTTACTCACCCCGTCTATTGTTAAGAGGTATTAGTGTATTATCTGTACTTAGACCCCAGGTAATTGTATTGTATATGGACAGATTATAGCCGTTACGTCCGGAAAAGTCTGGAGGATTCATGTATGTAGTCATTGCACTAAGCCTGTTTTTCGTCTAAAAAAGTAAAAAAGCAATTTTATTGCATGCGTCCTTGATATGGCGAAAGTTCGGGTATGTTTTTTGTTGTTGTTTGAAAGAGGATAACTCCGCTTGTCAATTTCCTGACGCCATTTTTTGAAAATGTTTCTTTGCTTTTAGTCTTACTACCTTCTTCATCACATCATTTCCGTCCTTTCGTTTTTCTCCGTAGGTTAACCCTCTCTCAAGTCTTTCTCGATGTGCTTGGTTTTTTTCAGTTCGTCTGTCCATACGTCCATCTACAGCTCTATTTCTGACAGATCGCCTCCTCCATGTGAATCGAACGAAATTACAATTAATTGACATTTAATTACAACAACAAAAAACAAAGAAAAACATGGTTCGGGAATAATTATCAATCGATTTATGTGCAATTTCCAAATATAGTTTCTCTGTGGATATGCGTGTCCGGATTGGCAAGCTATTCATTACACGTTTATAAATTGTGTGTTCGTCAGCATGTATGATAATTTAAATAAGAATTGTCGGATACACATCCGTCTGTCTGCAACAAATTAATTACCCCCGGTTATCTCGTTTCGGTCTCTGGTCCTATCCCTTACGAACCGGAAGCTGTATTTAGCCTCGATTTGGATATATTTTCCGATAAACAAATCTATTTGGAGACAATTTACTAGCCCCGTGTAATTGGCTGAGGAACGTAATTCTGTGTTTATTTGACACTTCGGAATTACCTGTTCATCACGAGACTATCGGAACCAATAAATCAGTCTCATATCGAGGTTCCCTATCCATTCCTTCTCCGTATCATTTCTGCCCCCTCTCCTCCTTACAGATTATTGCGTAAGTGCCCGTCCCCCGGGAAATCACAGACTAGCGACAATCCATCTGCTTTGACAAGAAAGCTCGTTTGGACACGGACCCAGTGTCGGGGTAAGGGACCGGTGTAGTTGGATTTCAATCGATGCTTTGTCGTCTTTGATTTAAGAATGCTGGTTATATCCTACTTAAAGCAAACGTGCCATAATTCGGGTTATTTTCAACGATTATTCGCCGTTTTCATGAAATTCATATAGAAAAATAAAAATAAAAATAATTCAATAAAATCGCCAGACCTCGTTCAATGTAGTGCGTCTTCACACAGCTATGATTCCAGTTTACCGCGGAATTATTTCTCTGTGTATCCTGGAATGCAATTGATACTATCGTATACTGGAATATAATATTAATATGCGCCAAACATATGGACTTAATTCAGAAGACAACAAGATATCTGATCTGCATATGAATTACTCGTCCGGTACAATTGGAGATAACACAGCGTGTTTTCCCAAGGGGCCACAATCTCATGCATCAGTAATTGGCATCATCCACAGATCCGCCAAAGCTCGCATAGAGCCGGGCACAAAGGACCAAACTCCACAAAAGCAAAGCATCGACAGTGTCTAAACCAAACAGACCACCCCAGAATATCTCCTGATTGGGTTTCAAAAATAAACTCATCGATTCCATTTCAATTTGTTCCCAATTCAGTAACGATTTGACCAGAGTCTTAGGAACATATGAAGCCTTTGATTGTGTGTCGTCATTACCGGTGATCAGTGCACGTGGCCAGAATTACCTGCTCAGGTGTGTTAAATCTGAAACCAATCTGATTACAGGGCGGTGACCAGTGGTCAGTCCACACCTGTCACTGGCCACCTTAGTTGTTGAGAAATCACTTAATATGTCACCCACGTTAACGGACATTTAAAATATCTCTGCTCTTTATAATCGGAGCAAGCATCTGATGAACTGTTCCAGAAACGAGACGATCAATGAAGATTTCTCATTCCCGAATTACTGTTCTCCATATCCTATGAAACACTTTTATTTTCGTTTCATTTCAATAATGATATCAGAAAAGATAATATAGTTGATTCAGCTGTTCCGATTCTGTTATATCTTCTTAGTAAGATCTTCTTTCAACTCAGGAACTTTAGCTTCTGTGGGGTCATTCTACACTAGAACTGCTGTTGAAGAAGATGTCATATGTATTTTGTACATCAAATGACAATTTGCATTTATCTTATCTAAGTTTTACTTATCAAAACGTACTCTTTTGCTCAATTTCACGGTCATATTTGCGCAAATAACGACATTCAGTTTTGTCGTCATTGTTTCATATTTCTCTTGGAAAATACTCATCTAGATAAAACAATAATAATTCTCTGCCGTCAAAGAAAACCAATACCATTGTCCATTTAGCTCAATGACGAAACAATATATCCTAGATTTAACATGTAGTGTGCTAATATATTTTCATCATTAAAACGGTACAACCCCGAGGCGCTAAATAATGCACAGCGTTGATGCAATATTTTCTTCTAAACATTCATTGATAAGTGAACAAAAGTTACAGATACGCCACGGTTTACGTTCTGTAGCATCACCATACTTTGTACACATTTTTATCCGCATCATTCGTCCCCCTCCCCACCCTCCCCACCCCTCCCCTCCCGACTCCTTTCAGACGCTGTCCCTATCAGCTGCTGTCATGGTTTTTGTCGAGGAATGCATTACCGGGTACTAAAACGCCATTTTACGAGGGGCCAAATTAACTAGTAACGATAGTTGCTAGGAGGTCCACAGCTCAACCTGATAACCCCTAAAATCTGGACGAAAGGGCCGGTTATCACGCGTGATCGGGTCAGGGGTTTTGAAAAGGGATCACTCCCCTGTCTATTCAATGTTGTTTTATATCCTTAGTGTTCAAGTCACTATAGTACATGCCAACCTCCAATCTCCACGACAACTGACAAGCCGGTTCGAGTGAGGTAACTAATTATAATAATTTACAGGTAATATACAGGTAACTTAACACTCACAGGTGTACACAACTACCGATAAAGCCGGAAGTTTGATCGATATTTTAGTACAAAATGGCCAAACCCATGTTTATAGCGACTTGGTGAAACGTTTCGTATTTATTATCATTTACATAGCAAGGTAGCAATTACCTACACCTAAATATAAAGATAAATTGCTTTAATTTTACTTTCTCTCTGACGGAGTCCTGACAGCATCGGGAAAAATGAAGACAGGCTGTTCACGCATGACAACATGTGTTAAGATTCACTAACTCTGTCTATCCCTCCTATCAGCTAAGTCCTTATAGAACTAATCAAGATAACGCCATTTTCTGTCGAAAACACTTCATCCGTCATGCTGTCGAAATGAGAATTTCTATATTTGGACAAGTTTAATTTGAACGGTTGTACCTTTATAGAAGAAGCAATGTTCGCTAACGTAAATGATGCATTGATTACCATGGAAACCCAATAGTTTAGTCACCGCGTTTAGATTGTTTCTATTGTCTGTGAGAGTTGCGCCCCTTACTGCCAGGATTCCATGGAATCGGTTCTGTACCAAACATATGTTTTGTCAATACGCTGAGCTTAGTGTTTTCCTGGAATAACTTTGATAGCTGTGACAGAGTTACCTCCCTTCCTTTTCCAGGAAAGTATGTTCGGGAAATATTCCTATGACTCTATAACACAAAACTGGTCCTAACAAATCTTTTGGTGGTCATAATTTCCTCGGGCCCTAACTCTAGACCAGCTAGAGAGCACTACAATACCAATACTTGGTATTCTCCAAGTACTGAGGTACTGACAAAAGCATCCGTTTTAACATAGCACCCACCTTATATTTATCGATAAATGAGTGACTTAATATTTCCAAAACCATCCATTTAGTCACAAAGCACGTGCACCCTTCCATTTCTTCTGTACATGAGTAACTTTGAAGTTATGTCGTCACGTTTAAGTCAGCTTGCAGCTCTTTCCAAAATATAAGGAGGAAAAGTAAAGGAACACACAAATCATTTTGGAACCTTTCTACGTAACTTTAAGATTTTGTGTAAGACTAAATTGCGTATTGAAGTGCTTGCCATAAAAATAGCCCATTTTCTATGGGGGTAGGTCATTGTGGACAATCTGTTTTTTAGGTTTTTCAGTTATTTCAGTTTTTCAATTATTTGTGCCTTAATAAAAATTCAGGCCCATATGACCATCATATGTCACCTGTGATTTGTCTAATCTGAAGGCATGAGGGGTGAAGTTGTAGAAGGAGAAGTGTTCACAGTTAAGCTTTTTGTTTGCTTTCTGTGGTAAATTTGTACTGTAGATTGTTCTCGGCTTTATACAGGCGCTGACAGCGGAATTCAGGTTTAAATTATATATAGTCAGGTGGTAGCCATACCTGTTGTGTTATAAAATAAGAATTTTCGTAGAATGGTTTTATTTTGTACACAAGTCGTTGACTGAAAAACAGATTCATCCTCAAATCAATCTTACTTAAATCGTGATATACGTCTGCTTAAACAGTGGATGTTATTTTAAAGGAATTTGAAATGGTCAATTTGTTATTAATATGTAGTCTTAAAACTCTTCATTATCAAAAAATTACTGGAACTTCTTTGGACTACGTTGAACGACAATACATGTTCTATGATCGGAGTAGTTTGGTTTTGAACTATATAGAGTCAGCTGATAACACATAATTGTGTTTGCAGCGTTTTGTCGAATTATGAATGTTATGCTATAAATAGAATCTTATATAAGTGTCTTCATTGAACAGGCTTTGATAAACACCATATCATGATGACAAATTAACGCTTACTGGCGGGCGGCACCACGAGGCCCGAATGGGCACCCCTCATTTGATGAAAGACCGAACTCTCGTTATGTACATGTACTAGTAAGGCAAATGACCTCGTAATTTGGTCCTGCGTACGTTGTAAAAGAATGTAGGTTCCAACGTTGTATAGACGTTTGATGTTCTTTGTCAAGGTCATGTTTGTGTTTGCGACGTTTCACACACAAGGGAGGTAATCTTGTTACGTCAAATTTTGAGTGTGATATATATTACTGTATTACATAAACATGTATAGCAGAGGAAGGTCATCTCGTTGTGTCCAATTTTAAATGCGATATCTTTAAAAATAATATTGTATATACATAATTGGAGACAATCTGACAGCGCCATATTGCCATGTTTTATCACACACAGAAAATTAAGTAAAATAATCCGGTGTGTAACATTTAATTACAGTCATGCGTACTTTGGTAATGTTGTCACATACAACTAAGGGACGTAATCTAGCTGTTCGTGTGATATTTCAATACATTTCTAAACAATAACATTTGTTGAAATTAAATGCAATCTCTATATCCATAATGTCATCACACATACCAAGGGGAGTAATCTGATAGGTGGTAAAATGATCACAAACAACAAAGGGGAATAATCTTGTGGTAAAGGGAGATAATCTGAAATGGTTTTTTTTTCAACGTAATGTTTTTGACATTATTACACAGGACAAAGGGAGATTTATCAAGTTGTGTTATATTTTACTGTCAAGATTTGTGTTGACGACGTTATTACACACATAACAAAGGGAGATAATCTGGAAAATGTTTCATTGTCTATGTTATGTTTTTGAAGGAATTACAAAGGAAAAAGGGAGATAATCAAGTTTTGTCATACATGTACATTGTACTTCACTATCAAGCTTTGTGTTGACGACGTTATGACAGGCATAACAAAGGGAGGCAATCTGGCTGTGTTCATAAATAAATGTTATATCTATTTCAGTGTGGTTATCATGTATAGCAAAGGGAGATAATCTGGAAGTGTCGTATTGAAAATGCCATGTTTATATTGGAGACGTTTTCACACGTAGTAAAGGGAGGTAATCAAGTAGAGTCTAATTGCCATTGTCATGTTTGTGACCTTGACATTGTAACATAACAAAGGGAGATAATTTGATGATGTATCTTTGTAAATACCAGGTTAATATGACGTTATTGAATATAACAAATGGAGACAATTTTATTGTGTCTCATTGGTTTTTTTCCGTTCACAGTACGGAACGGAGAAGATGAAGATACGGCGCTGTACTACAGTTTTTTATATTCAATCGAATGAAGTCAGTTTTTTGCACAAACACGCCGAGACAAAATTATTTGCCCAACTTATATTACTGTCAATTTGACGTCATAATAGGGTCAATAACTTGATGGTATGCTGTCTCTTAAAATAAGACCTTTTCAAATGTTCTCTTATTATAAATACAAGTGTTTCATAAATAAAATTAAGCGTAGGCTCACTGATAAAACATGACATAAAATGAACAAATGCACCATTTAAAGCCAAAGAACTCGATATATTAAAAAGTGTCATAAGTTTTAAATCAATATCGAATTGAAATAATCTCATTTAGGCTTTATATATAAATTCGTATTTGCGTTACTGTATTGTAAAGATATTGAGGATCTCAATCAAATTGTTTATGAAACAAACTTTAGCAAACTTCAAAAAATCATATATAGTGTTTTAGTTTCTTTCCAGTAAATGTTTCAATGATGGATTTTGGTTTAGGCGAATATGTGGTTATATGAACCTGATAAAGTGATATTAACCAAGACGAAGGCGAGGTCAATATCACTTTTTCATAGCCATATAACCACATATTCACCGAAATAAAAGTCCTTAATTGTTACTGGCTATATTAGATGCCAAATAATGTTCAAATCGTTGAAACAAAGACAAAACGTACGAAAATTGTCAGGAGATAAATACTGCACAGTGTAGAGAGCATTGTGACGTTTAAATTGAAATGACGATATAGAGTGAATGTTAACCTGCTGTACAGAGTCAATATAACAAATCACCGAACTCCACGTAAAAATAAATGTGTGTAAACAAATATACTCAACCAAAACATGTTAGTGATATGTTATGTATTATAATATATTTATTGCCAGTTTTTTTCTCTCGAGTCGTGTTTTAAAAATACAATTAAGAGACTCCCTCAGCAATCTGTTGCGGCCAGACCCTGTCCTACCTTATAGACATGACGCGCCTCTCTACCTTTATGATATAAATAATGTTTTGTGTGTAGCCCTGTCCTACCTTATAGACATGACGCGCCTCTCTACCTTTATGATATAAATACTGTTTTGTGTGTAGCCCTGGAGCTGAGTAGTTGGTTTAATAAAGCTCTGTATCAACTCTTTTAATACATTCACCGGAAATTAGACGTCGATTTTTTGCATGGTTACGTCATCTGAAAAGGAACATCTGTCGCGATGATTGAACAACGTGGAATCAATCAGGGACACTGTGCCATGTTGTAAGCACATGGATTTTTAGTATGAACTAAAGATCCTGTTTCTGAATTCATTCATTTTTTTGTTCTGACTAAATTTTAGGTATTAAAGCAACATAAATACAATTTTACGCTCGTATGTAGTGCGTCTGAACACAGGGACCTGCGAATTTGTAACAGCTATATTTGGACCTGAGCTAAGGTGTTCTGGGTATTTTTACACGTTTTCAGGGTTTAGGTCATCATTGGGGATGGCATATATACCGAAAGTTGATCTACACACCTAAAACGTGTAATTACTCTGAACACCTCCGTTTAGATCCAAATATATATAGTGTTGTAACAAATTATCACGTCCCTGTGTATCTGTTCGATCTTATCATAAATGTTCAAGCACTAAACAGTAAGGATAATTTACACAGAGACATGACCATAATTTACCCACAAAGTACACCTGTATTATGGAGTCCGTTTTTCACCCAGTAGGAGCGAACATAAAACCAGAAATCGAATACAACATTTTGCGCTGACCTTTAAAACTACAGCTACACGCTTTCGAGCATACCCGCTTTAAGATGAGTTCGTGCTGATTCTCCACAGTATAATATTTATTTTAGAATGATATAAGATATTATGGCAATTTATTTCCAGTAGCAGAGACATTCTGACCTGTCTATAAATATCTACAACGAAGCAACATTCTGAAATATATTGAAAATAATATGTTTAAATAACGCAGGTAAAAAGTCGGCAAATTGGAAATATTCTCTCCGAATAAGTTGATTTGGTGCGTAAACATTTGCTCATATCCCAGAAACAAACTTTATAAAGAAAGAAAGGTGTATTTATAGTCATTTTGATCCAAGTTTGTCATTTAGTAAACCCATGATAAGTGTTAGAATAATGAAATAGAAAAAGCTACACGCTTACTTTGGGTCCATAATAGGAAAGTGCATTTTAGTCTACCAAATATTTATTTTCATGCTGTTTATCTATGTGTACATATAAAAGATTTGAAGATAGGTCTATCCTGTTCTACACAAAGAAACTACATGTTTTAAGCTTACAGCCGTCGGGATTGAAAGTGCAAGCGTAGAAGAACACAATCACATAAATCAGAGTATTTAATTAGGTTCTCCTATCCGGAAGTCTGGTTGGCCAAACGTGGTCACGTGTGTCCAAAGTATTGGTTAACGTCAA
This sequence comes from Chlamys rubida, assembly GCA_032359455.1. NCBI lineage: Eukaryota > Metazoa > Mollusca > Bivalvia > Pectinida > Pectinidae > Chlamys > Chlamys rubida. Next base: position 16,551 of record JAUMHH010091093.1, read on the forward strand.
CTGAACACTACGGAAGCCGGTGCGAGCCACCGAGAAAAATTGTGATGTCGTAATAACGACATAACTATCTCGTCGGTATAACGACTAATTATAACCTATGAACGAGACAGACATGTCATTAATACTAGGTAGTAAGTCGTTATTTCGACATCACGTTTTTTTCCTCGGTGGTCCGTACCGGCTTCCGTAGTACACAGACGATGTATGGGTAGACAACATTCCAAATGTCAACTGCATTCGGAACGTTTCTATCTCTATCTATCGTTTACTAACATTGTCGCTAAACATCCCAGAGATATATATGGAGTTTAAAAGCCAATAATAACAAAAGGACATATATAAAGTTTCCATCATTTTATATAACAAACATATAATATAACTATCGTCTAATATCGTAACAAAATTAATATCAACAGTAATTGCAACAGTAAGGAACTAAATAAATAACAATTTAAGTAAAGTATTGATTTTGATGTCACAAATATGAGCATGAAAGTTACACGCTCCACGTCTGTGTATAAATAATGGATGGATATGAGTTGATTAATGAAGATGTCGTTGAACGTGAATTTCTCTATAGTACACATGTAATACTAATGATATCAGTAATGATATTGGCAGTAGTTTTAGTATGAGATCGTTTTTTCCTGACCCAGTGTTTGACCCCTATTCATAGCGAGGCTCTGCAACCGTCTATAATGACGTCAGCAAAATGTATCCTTCGACACTGGCACGTCAACAGTATTTACTCTCTGTGACTTCCGTGTGACGGTAACTATGGCAATATATGTCTTGGTACTAGGCAGTGATGCTGGTAGTTTGTGTTCTCTGTAACCTCTTGGTGACAGTAACTCGGGTGATTTCCTTGAACATAAGCTTTAGGCTCTGTGACGTCAGCAGTAGATGCTCCCCGTAACCTCGTGGTGGCGGTAACTATGACAACCATTGTGTGAGACTGTCCCTCTGCAATTTAATGACAATTAATTAAAATGCGATTTTTTTTACGTGAGTAGACGAATTTAAAATAGTACAAAATAATCATGATGTAACAACACATTTTAAGACGACAGTTTTGGGATATTTTAATAAAAAAAAATAATAATTACCGAACCTCAACGATACACCAACGTGTAAACATATCTAGCCAGCCTCGTTTCCAGAAACAAATTTGACATGGCTTCCTGCTATTTGGGCACTAATATACAATTTTGAGCGACAATTCTGAGCTTTGGCGAAATTGGTCTATGTGTGGGCGATTTAATCAATTCTCTTTAGAGTAATGTATATATTGATAAATGGAAACCCTTCCTGTGTAATGAATAGCGAATATAGAAAACAAGTTATGTTTGATGTATTTCGTGTCGACTAGGATTGTTTCGTCCAGGTAGGATTACGCAGTTGTATACTGTATATATTTTTTCTAGATTATTTACTTGTTTCACAACTGCTATCTCGAATGGAAACGAGATTCGAATTCGTTTTATCACGCGCATCCAAACAAGATCTTGACGTTTGTATTTGCTATTATTGTATGACGCCATCTGATTGCTTAAACATTGTACTATATAGATTGTATGTAACGGTATCATTATGCGTAGCTCAAATAGAATTAGTTTCACATTCATATGATAGTGTACCGTTTTTTTTTAATAAAACACTGTTGAAACTAAAGATAAATTGTTAATTAAGACACAATAAATTCAGTAAAGCAACTCCATTAAAATTCACGATTCCGTTTATTAGAAACTAAATAGCTGATGAAATGTCTAACCCGTATACAAATTTACTCATTAAACAGCCCCCATCCTAAAATATAACATGATCTATTTTCTAGGGATTGCCTTAATATTAACATCCCCGCTGAGTGTTCCTACATGTATATTAACTTTTTCACCCCTGAAGACACAATTAAACTCTTCCATTTCAAAGGTTGGAATAGTTCATCATGAAATTTCAGGGGTAAATGAGTTAATACTACCTATTTGATGTGGTAGTATTAAGCCTATATATATACGAAAATTATGAGTCTATGTCATTTTAAAGCTTCTTTTCCCGACTCAAATAGCATGAGACCATTTTAAGAAAACAAACATTTAGGTGATACATGTATTAGGCGGCTATTTCGGGAATGTCGTTTGCTTTGGTAATACACAAACTTCAAACCCGCAAATATTATGGAATATTTACCACTATTTGACGTTAATACTTTTATTACCCTACCAAATTTAGATGGCATTCATAAAGACTGTAAATGCCATATCAACACAGTTCAATGTTTATATTTAGATCACTAATACTTAGAAAAAGATAATGTAAAGATATATGTATGAAACGGCAGCTTTTAACATCCTTGCTGGTATGAACGCAAATCATAAATCCATATCTAACATCAAGCCCTGACGGGCTCCATTCAATATGGCTATAACAGATTGGCTAGCAGGCCGTCAGTAATGCCAGGAGCTCCACCGAATCCCTATTTCAAAAGTGGCGAAAATGGCAAAGACGTCAAAACAAGAGAGAGCTATGTCACAAACAAATGAAATTACGTCACAAACTGTAATATGTTATGATATTGCTGTATGCCCATTGTACCTAACAGCTCATTTAAATGTGCGTGATTGCCTAATGGAAATATATGGATTGACTTTTAGTAAGTTCATAAATAGAGTTAGTCTCGAACTGGTTCAAACAATCGAGTCCAAACGACAATCACTGAATATATTCCATTATAATTGAAATTCAAATTGGAACATGGTTGTTACGGGATTGAAAATAATCACATCAGATAAAACATATTAGAAAGCTCATAATTTCACATTTGGCTTCCTGAAGTTTCAGTTTAATAAGCCGATACTTCATGTTTCTTAAAATCTCCCAAACAAAATATCTTCATTCATATCCATTCAAAATGCACTAAGGCAATCATAATTAATTTTATTTTTCATTAAAATAAAGTGTGTTATTTGAAGAAAATATGATATTCCACACTGCAGTGAAAAAACTTCCATTTCTTGAATAATGCCAGATGTTTCATAGGAAATATGTACATGTAATGAAAATGAAACTTCTGTTTTAGATACATGTACTTTCTGTTATTATTATGGTCAAATAAACAGTCAATACCTAGACAAGTAAACAGTCCTGTTGGCCTGTATAGGTGCGCTCAATTATTCCACTGGCAAATCGAACAGGACTAAACTTATTGCAATTTTTCGCTGCTCATGGTCGTTATTCACGTCATAACTGTCTCTGTCCCTACCTCGACAACCTTGACCCCTATTCAGCAGCACGTGGCGCCAATGTGTCCTTGGTGTGTCTCTGAAGTGACGTCCGACCTTGAGATGACCTAGGGTTATCAATTTTGTCCTTGATGGTTCCTTACGAAATGTGTCACCTTCCGCTGTCCGTAGTCATCTTCGAGATAGACATTTTCTCTGTAAATTAAAACCGGAAGTCAATATCACCATTTCAAATACATAAAGATGTATTACCGTCAACAATAACTATCACCATGGCAACCGTTTTGGGAAGAGGTTTTATCCACAAAAGTGTGAGTTTGTCATAAATGGATAATAAACCCAGAAAATGATGTCGAGAACGATGAACATGTATTAGCCACTGCCAGAAATCTGCGGTGTTTGTAATAAATGGCACTTTGGGCAAATTGTATCCTTGCAATAAAGATTGAATTATGCCTTTATTTAATCAGCAGGTGATATACAGTATCATAATAAGTAGGTTACGATCATAACCTATAGAACGCGGGGACAGCGCCATAAAAGACCCTGCAGTCTATTGGGACCCCGACACGAGCACAATGCCGAGCATAGCAGTCAAAGGCCGTGCTGCCAATTGGACCCAAACACGAATATCGGAAGTGTTTGGCAGGTAGTTGAATGATGCGATGAAAACAATGGCGCGTGATATACTGCCGTGCCATATACATCGATATGAAACCATTACTGTTAAATGTCACCTGATACTTCTATTAATCATGTATTAAAATATTCAGAGCCTGGCAATAACTTCTTTGTTTTGGTCCTATTGAATTACCTCGAAGCTGACAGTTGAGTATCCACACAATCGTCATCCGGCGGAAAAGTGACGTCTTCGTCGTCGTTGTCATTGGTCAGGTTATCGACACCAGGGGGCACTGACTACTTCATTATACGTCATAGGAAGGATTTGATGACGCTATATGATTTTTGTTTGTTAAACAATGGAATTAATTTGGTAGTTTTTACCATAATTTCACTATGTTCAAATATTATGTAAATTTGTCGTTTTTTTCTATGTCTTAATATCCCTCCGCGGTGTCATTCACTTTGGCATCACACAACCTGAAATGACAAAAAGTAATTAATATTCATTAGTGTCGACGCAAGTCTCAGGGGGCTATAGAGAGTTTTGGAACTGCTGTTAATTTATAACTTTTCTTCCTACGTTGCAAAGACGTCGTTAATTTCAAACTTTTTGTCTGATGTTTTAACATGAATAATTATGATTAGAAATTAAGTAACGATACCAGATATCTCGTAATTGCACGATCGATTAGCGTTCGTTACCATATCTGCACATCAATTTTCATTGTGTTCACTATTTGAAGGACATTTGATGAAATAAGGAGGACTACGAATTTATCAAATGCGACCAGAAAGCCTCGCAGTTACCTCATTTACAACGCTCCCTTGTCGTACTTAATTAAAAATGATTGAATTTCTTTACTGTTTTTGCTTTACAACTCTCTCTATACATTTAACAATATTGACGTGCAGTCTAACGATTCGTCTCTCCGTTCTCGAATTAGCGGCCTGCTATAAACTTTGATAAAGTAGATTTATTCGAGTATCTTTATTACCTGCTATATCGAGTGTTGTAATCGGAGCTTGATTAAATTACAAAACATTTGATCGTCTATAGCGCTACGTTTAATTTTCTCCAGAACAGTTTGGATTTATAATTACCAATTTTATTTTGACATTTCCCCTTACGCGTAGAATTCTGTTTTAATTATTTGCATCATGAATTCGAATCATGGATATAAAAGCATGTGATATTTATCAGTTATGGACTTTTGTTGAGGTTAATATGAGGTTGTATAAACCCGAAAAAAGATATATTGACCGAGACAAAGAAACAGAGGTTAATATAACTGGTTCATATAACCACATGCATGTTAATAATTGTTTCTATTAGATATGAAATAATGCTGTTTTATCAATCACTAAACACGATGGAACATAAGTACAGCGTTTGGGAGAGAGCGTTATGACGTTACAATTTAAGTGACGTCATCAACAGAGGATCATACAAGGTTGTGCATGTCATGTTGAATTTATTAAACGAGTTTGATATATTCAATATGACAATATATAAACAGTAGGCCTTCACACGTTGAAAATGCATGTGTCATGCTAGCCTCACATTCACAGTAGTGATGCTGAGTACACCGAAACAAAACGGTAAACATCATGAACAGCTGTCAACAAAGCCAAGGCTTCGATCACGGTATACAAAGTAACCATTACAACGTTTCATTTCAACATTATTCAGCTTTTGTTAGAAGTTGCAGCTTTAGTTCTAAAGAAGGTAAACAAATCTACCGATAATCGGGAAACAAAGGTACCTACAGCGCCATCTGACGCTTCGGTAAACGCTCGGTACCATATGACGCCGTCGTTGAGCCGACAGGTACCAAGGAGATCAAAGCTGCGTCTCAATGGTCCTGCCGCACTGCTGACGCATTGGAGGCCGAGCTTTGGCGGAACCAATATTTGCCCATCCATTACCCGGACTTAGACAATCTAATACCGATCGTTTTATCGACCAGACGATAAAAATCTCGGCGGCATCAAAATATCAAGGATAAGGTTTCGATTTGCCACCGCGATGAATGATTAAAACAAAACTTAAAACGACATTATTAAACTTGTAATATGTGCTTTACCGATTTTAGAAGACCGGACATTCCCCTGCAGGTTAGCTTGTCGGGGAGATTGAACGGTAGGCTAGCACCGATATATTGTTCGAACGTATGTAATACATTATATATGGTGCTATAATATACATATTGCACAGAGTGTTAATCAAATCAGAAAATAACATTTCAATACTGAGTCTAAAACCGTTTTTTTAATTTTCATTTTATGTTTAAAGGAAACATTATTTAGTATTTCCCTTTGAAACTCGCCTCTCAATTTCATGTCGCGCAAGCCACCGGGCGTTAATGAGACTTTGTATAATATATCTTCTGCTAATGTCCCCGACGTCATTCTTCTTTATTCGCAGACGTCTATATGAAACAGCTGGGCTAACTTTGACCAAGACATTAATACCGCACGTTATTAGCGCGAGGAAAGGTTCCGTGGTCCCTATTCAGTTGTACGACAGTTTTATCACGTAAATATTACATGCCTTGATTTTCTCATTGATTTACCCCCTCTTCACAATGCATTGTTTTCTATATAAAGAGTAGATTCAGTGTTTATTTTAATAGCTCATTATAAATCTTAAATGAAGCGAGGCTGTTTATTTGGTAAATCAAAATAGATGACGAAGGTTTGGGTATTGTAGGTTGTGTAGGTAGGTTGTCGACTCACCGACTTACTAAATCATAATATAAATATTGCCCATTAATCCCTATGAGTAACTTCCGTACTTCGGGCCCCTATCCCTGTTGAAAGTGACAAGGTTTCGTTTTGTTTTCGTCCCATACCGTATATATACACAGCTTGTAGGAAATATACACGATACTATAGAGCTGCAACGATACGCATACCTCAAGATACGAGACGATACATATCGCGGTATGATACTTACAATACGATACGTATCACGATACACATAACTGCTTAAAGGGTCAAGTTTTTTATGATTTGGTTTTGGTTTTATTTAGTTTAACGTCCCATTAACAGCTTAGGTCATTTAATAATGTAATAACTTGTTGTCCGATCCATTTGTATATTTGTACAATAAAATATGTTTAAACTTAGGTCATTTAAGGAAAAACCTCCATGTGTGTCGTGTATGCTTGAGTGCAAGACTTTACGGAGTTTCGTCGTAGACTTAATATAGTAAATACTATCAAAATATATTTTGTATGATTTTTAGTACTTTTTGGTATGACTGCACAGTGGACCACATCTTTACTGAAGGATTCCAAACAATAAATATACTTTTAGAGTTAATGAAAAAAAAGATTGATATTTTCAGTACTCTTAGTTTATCATGGTACAGGCAAACCAAACATTTAGAATTGATACACAAAGAAGTATCTCGATACGATACGGCATTCAACAGCCCTAGCTACCGGCCACACATTAAGATTTATTTTTAAAATTTATAAAAATAATATTTTGATAATTAAAAAATTATTAGAACTTGAAATTAATATTTTACATATTTTAAACACATTTGTACTTCATAACGTCTGATTTCGCTCTCTTAAAACGTTCTGGCAAGCATAAATGTCAAAACAAATTACGTCAGCGTAATACCAAGGAATAAGATTAGATCTAAGTCTGTTATAATTTAAGTACATTTATATCAGGAATACTAACTATAATACAATAATATTAATCCGACGTATCAATCACTGGAAGGTTTGTTTTTGGGGATTTGTAAGAAGTAAATGTAGATATATATTATTTGTTGATTTATCAGTTATTTAAAAAAGGTGGGTTCAAAGGCCATAACACTTGAACTTTGTTAGACAGAATTTTCTTTTTTCAAAAACAGAGGTCCAGATTAAGATTCTACGGCAAAGCGCAAATTATCTTGCATGCAAGTTTAATCGGATGTTGTGATAAACATAAAAGGTTAAACCGGAACTTGTGTTATAAAAAGGTTAAGTGTTTTACGTAATGATAACTACAATAAGTGCTATATGAAAGGTTACGGATAGACATTTTGATAAATAAAAGGTTAAACCGGAAGTTGAACATATATTATGTTAACTGTTACTGTATATGGAAAGTTACAGGAAGTTACACATGTTATATAAAGGTTAAACGGGAAGTTGAAATATATATAGACATACATAGTAGTTTTAACTGGATGCAGTGTTATGTGCAATGTTACAGGAAGTTCTGTTAAGTAAAGGTTAAAACCGGAAGTAGTATTATATAAAGGTTGTGTACCTCCGCCGTCTGTTCGTAGCTTGACTGGTCGGGGTAAAGGGTGATGAAGGTCTGTGGGATGTGGGAGGGGTATGAAGGCTGGGAGGGGCGGGTCTGGCGGATGATCCCTCCCATACCGTCTACGGGTGCTTCTTGCTCGCTCCAATCCCAAATTGCTACAGAGTCTGATATCATTTCCGGCTGTGTGCGGCTTGGTGACTTCTGGAAGGACAAAAAATGATATTGTAGTATTATATACCGCAAATAAGCCCAGTTGGTGTAAATATTAGCTTAACCTATTTTCTAAATTGGCGATGTTTGTCGAATAAACAAATTGAAAATAAACATATTACATTTCTTTTTTATACTTCTCGATTTCTCATGCTGTGGCGTTGGAGCGATGTTTTTACTCTAAAGGCACAAAAAAGCATTGCAGCTTTTGCTGTCACTCAAGCACCAATGGACAATGTATAAAATGATCAATGACCGTATTCTATTCTACGCTCATCAAAGATGTCGGTTGCCGAGACGAAAAAGAATGAATAAATTACAAATGTATCATCTCTGTGCGACATACACTAAGAATAAAAGGTAGAGGACGTAAATATCACCACTGATCACTATGACAACACTTTATTGCATCGTTGAAATAATTGAAAAAACACTTTTAATGACGACACTAACTACAAAATAGGATGGCCGCGTTTTTATAACATGACGTGTGTTTTAAGGGTGCTTTAGAATTGACAAACCATAAGATCTCAGTGCGCGTGCTTCAGGCCAGTGCACGTTATTTGCAGTGCATGGATGTTTATATATGAGTGAATGTGTTGATTGAACAGCTCCGGTATAAAATACGACATTACTGTCCTATCTGGGATAGTTGCTTCTATCCATGCGGTCAATAATGAATCTCAAGGGTTTAAATCTTCGGCTTCGGTGAGTTGCATAATTCTCTGGTTGACAAAACATTATATCCACCGCATGACAAATCAATATGTGTCTACTTTCCACATACCATCGATCTCTAACTATTACTGATTCATATACATGTACTTTATAAAAAGATATTACCGATAATTTAAACCAAAATATCTAAGTAAAATTTTAAGGACTGGATAGTGAAAAGGAACATCGATCTGTTAGCGGTTTTATGTAAGTACATAAATTTCATGGTGTCTGTCACCCGGCGTACCTTGCTTGGTGTGGTGCTTTAGAGGCCGGCTAACATTTCTCGTTAGAAGCATTAACACCTGTATAGCTAGCTACTGGGTTTTTTCCATAAGAAGGAGAATCTAGATACTAGAACAAAGACGAAGATTCGGGAAACAGGTCGGATTAGACAAATAATCACTTTACTAACATTAATGAAGCTACAATGGCGAAAACTAATTTTCAGTGAAAAACTGCACGTCTGTTTTTTGTCGAAAAGTGGAGCCAGCGCGGTAACAGTAAATGCACAATTAGGGAACGAGGTTTGGCAAATTACCCACAATTCCAGTATAATTACCCACAATTCCATTAGATTACAAGGCCAAGTCATACATTGATCCACAATAAGCATTTTCTTAATCAAATTACTCATTGGCTGTAATTGTGTACGAAAGTGTAAGAGTTCGTCGTGTTCTTGTGAGTCAGAGCGCGGGAAACAGGAAACGTTCCTTTTGTTGCCTTGTTTACGGTATAATTTCACGGCCACAGGAAGTTTATATTTCATTTTAGAAGGTTGGTGCCATACTGACATATATGATGACTATACAGAATTATGAAACGTCTTTGTTATTGAACTATTGATCAAATTAGTATGAAAGAACGCCATAAATGATGTCTTATATTTGGAAAGTAGGCACTTAGTCTTTAATTGTTTCGAAGTGAAGTACCTTTCTTCAAGCTTTCAAAGAAATTTAAACGAGCTTTTTACCTAATGAAAGGATGGATATGGTTTTCCCAAAATTGAACCGTTTATTTTTTTCGAAACATTTCTAGGTAAACCCAGTTTAATTGTTCCCATAAATATTGTCTTCCTGACTCTCAAACAAAGTAAGTAATTCAATAATTACCGCAATTTGTCTACAGGTAAGCTTCTGTTACGGCAAAAATAATTATCTTTAATTTTGTTCGCGCGTGATGGATCTAACGTGTTTTCAAAAGACTATTCACGTCTTTTAAAACCTATAAAGGGAAAGCCGTATTTATATATATTATATACCTGGATTTTTTGCAGGTATTTTCTCACGATTACGGGATCTATCTAATGGCTGACGGTCTGGTATAAACGGTGTCATTTCAAGTCAAACGTTCGACTTTTAGTTCTGATAATTATTCTGTTTTCGTGTATTCGTCCACTTATGGCGGATTTGTCGCTCATTTAGTCTGACAACGTAGCCACTTATCGGTGGCAGTCAAGCCTTTTGTGGCACGTCTTATCTTAATAACGCCACACAAAAGCTAATTCCACGCCGACTTAGGACTCCTTCAAACTTCTCTCCTGTCTAATGCATGTCGAGTACTTCAATGAATGAGATCGATAAAAACCGAGATAAGTTTGGAATTCATTTTAGAATTGTCCAGCTTATCGATATAAGAAATGGTCAGTTTTATCATTTCGATCGGTCAAAACTTCCGGACCATATGTACCGGACCGACACCGCTGTTTTGAAATGTGGAATATTTAATAAATAAATATATCATAAATGTTCACCGGATACACCTGCCCCGACAGCCTATAATAATAAATATGTATGTGAATATTGATACCGGGCCAAAATGACTTGGTGTAAAAGAATTTAGGTGTGATGGTAATACGAGATCTATCGACAATACCCGAGATACACGGTTGACCAATCACGAGCCACTTTCTCTTTGAAGGGAAGCTAATTAGCATAAATCTACCCTAATATAAAAACCGCGATGAAAAGAAATATGAAATTGATATCGACACAAAAGCGTAGACTTTTGGAAAGACATTTTAAAACCAGGTATAGTCTTTTCATATTTGGAATTGTGATATTTCTTTCAATTTGATGATTAATTTCAAAACCATTTTAAACACCTTTACCAAATATGACTAAGAAAAAATTAATGTAGTATATTATAAACATGATTTTCTAAAAAATTATTTGTACTCAACTTTATGCTATGAACATTTTAATGAGTTTTGTAGAAAGAACTGCACACAACTTATATGAAATTCAATCTCGCTCGAACGGTATACATCGCGACCCTAGTCTCTGAACTCGTATATTATAGAGAGAAGCCATGCTTATACATCCCCCAATAATACCTGCCTTCAATGAATCCGGATTTGAATGGTTTTTGTTTAATAAATGATTATGGCGGGTCTCGGAGGAACCTTTATGATGGATTGACGTGGGTACTCGATCTGATTTAAAGCCGCAATTTCGTATGCACGCGCGTCAATTAATATCTGCGCCGTTACATAACAGCAAGTTTACATGCTCCATACAAATTCCTCTGTATTCATGTATAATACCTCGGGAGCCACAAATACGGAGGCAATGATGTTTCAATTTTAAGTTTCATTTATTGACTTGGTCGAAGGAAAACCCGTAAAGCCGTAATTACCTGCGGAGGAGAATTACATGTATAATCTCTCTGTTTGTAGCACATGTCTAATATATCAAGTTTGTGGGAATCGGTAATAGAAAATACAATCTTGTTTAAATTGTGTATGTCTCCATTTTTATTAATCATTATGGATCATTTCATGTAGATTTTTATTGGAATTTAAATGAATTATGTGAAAATCAAGGGTAAATAGAGTATCTTAGTAGCATAAATATTATTTAGAAAAGTTAAGAAGGGATGTTTACATTTGGGATAAAACGTAAACCTGTTTATAACGTACACCACTGTATAGAGCACTGTGTGTATATAGTCGACCTCTATATAAAAAACACCTGTGTATAAAGATCACATCTATATCACAAACACATGCCTATAAAAGTCATCTTTGTATAAGAAAACACCTTTCTGTAAAGGTTACCTCTAAATAGGAAACACCTGTCAACATAGGTTACCTCCATATAACAAACACCTGTCCATAACGTTTACTTTTATATCACAAACACCTGTCCATAACGTTTACTTTTATATCACAAACACCTGTCCATAACGTTCACTTCTATATAACAAACACCTGTCCATAACGTTCACTTCTATATCACAAACACCTGTCCATAACGTTCACTTCTATATCACAAACACCTGTCCATAAAGTTCACTTCTATATCACAAACACCTGTTTATAAAGGTCAACTCTATATCACAAACACCTGTCCATAACGTTCACTTCTATATCACAAACACCTGTTTATAAAGGTCACCTCTATATCACAAACACCTGTTTATAAAGGTCAACTCTATATAACAAACACCTGTCAATAAAGGCTACATTGTCCTATTAACTAACACCTGTCAATAGAAAGCGTTTTTGCATATGAAAAGCTGACATGAAGAAAAATACCTCCGCATAACGACAAGCTGTATACACAGGAGACATTGATGACACGTAAACATGTCCACAATACTCAGTATCGTTATGGGCATCTGTCTACGATGAACATATTTGGTGTTTCCGGTAACCCTACCTACCCTTATTTTTTGTGCCTATCCTAAACCTTTTAAGGCAATTGTCAAAGAAGCACTCTGTAAAGTCAATACCACTCTCCTGTATAAACCATGATATAATTTATTTGTTAAAATAAACTTGTTTACCTCCCTACCTCCCCAGAATTTGTCCAACATGTTATAGAAAACACATATATTTTTTGTATTGCCTGACCATTCTAAAATAAAGTGACCAGTCAACATATAGAAGCTAATTCATGTGATAGCGGCGCGTGCACAGGGATATATCCTGCCAACGTTTGACCTGACCATTTATCTGGTTAATTTACCTGTCCATAGGTGTATGTGTCCGCAGTCCTATTATTACCTATAATTCCGGCCAATAAGGCCTAAACACTGACCATTATCTGACCATTACTAGTGGGATCGTATCTACAAGATGGTCACTAATGACCCTTCAATATTTTCTGTCTATACATCTGTAGGGGCAAGGGGGATGGTTCAAACAGGGGACAAATGTCACAGAGAAAACTGACGATATGGGGGAAGTTAATAGAGATAGGCCGATTGGCTGTTTTGTGCATTTGCAAGGTCAAAGAACAGAAAATTATCACAAAATCACAAATATGGATCAGTTTACTAAAAGGAGAAATCATTCGGTAGCAGCTAGACACTTTATTAACGAGAACAAATATCGGGAAACTTTAGGCCTCGCAAAAGTCAGGGTCGTATGAAGATGGGTGTCCAGGGAAACCAGAATAATTGGCAGACAAGATAGGAAGAAAAAGACAAGTAATTAGCACAGGGACTTGGAAGACATGTGCTTTAAACTACTCAGCCCTCTGCAAGCTCGAGAGTATTATTATTATACGGATACCTGTATTTTTTTCTCATTTTAAAGAATAATACTCTGTTTGTTTTATATGTTACATAAAAAGCTAATTTCGAATTGTACCCGGGTGAACATTAATTATTCAATCAAGTTACGGGTTTCAGCACCTAACATATGTCGTAGAAACACGCATTCTCAGACTTGTTGAACAAACATTTTGACATTACATATACTAGGTCATGTCACATTAATATTATAATTGCATAGTGATTACGGTCCGTCCGACTGCATTTATCGTTATTTTATAGCAAAGCAGAAATAAAATAATATTAATATAGAGTCATGTCATGCAGGTTTCGTTCCGGATAATAACGGTACCGGCTACCTATTTTATATTTATTTTTTTATCGTCCCTCAGCATCAGTACCTGGACGTATCACACGGTTGTAGAGGCGAGTACGCATGCGCATGGTCCAGATCAATTTAACACCAATTACAGACATCACACTTGATTACGTCTGTTGTTATTTACCGTCTCAAAACACAAAACCTACAAAGGTAGCCATTGTTTCGGATCTAGCTGGATTTATCGATCGCGTCAGAGAAACAGGAAGGAACACAATGTTTTGCTGGCTACGGGCTCTGTATTATTTGAGTACATCGTAAAACGCTCGACCATGATATCAAAATGTTTGAAACCAGTCACTCACAACAAATGGGATCGATCTGACGAATGAATACGAAATTCTGTCTTTTTTTTTTAGTTTCTATTGTTTTAAGTATAGTTAAAAATTGAACGAGTTATTTTTTTGTAATTTCATAATTTTTTTAACATTGTTGTCATCCATTTAACAGATTCTATCTCCAAACTGCTGACAGGTTGCTTGAATTTTCACTGACAACTATAATGGAGTCGGAATACGTAGAAATGAAATCTATGTTTCCATATTAGATTTAAATTGGACATAAATATTTTCAAAAACAATTTTCTCTTGACATTTTTGATATTTCCACCAATCCAACCTACTTAAATTTAATTAAGGTAAACCATTGAAATCTTCTCAAAACTACTTTTTCCCCATTTTTTGAGGACTTGACAATATGGCAATAATTGGACCCAATTAAGGTAATTGGCGTGAAATAAACAATTAAAAAAAAATAAGAAAAGTGCACAAAAAACTTAATGTCTCTCGGAGGCTGTTCAAATTAACACGAAACATAGGTACACACATTTCGTAGCGCAGCACTGTAAGGACTCGACATTTTTGACTTTATGGTTTCGGGGATCAATTAGGCATAATTGGTTTGCTGGAATTAAATGACTTCAGGAGATACAGGAGGACAGGTCTCGAGTTGTGACATCCAGTTTTGCTAGTAAAATGAGATTATTCTAATTAAAAGGATAAACTATTCACGTAATATCGCCTTAATTAAACCAGTTTGTCTCTTTACGAACTAATTTGAAATTGATTACAAAAAATGGACGTCACATTGAATCCCACGCAGAGGTAATCTGCGTTAAATTAGTGGCAATACGGAAACAATTTAATTGTTAGCGACAAGAAAGAAAAAGTGCAACCTCAACTTCAAAAGTAATGATTTTCTATTAGTTATTTTCTTAAAATTGTATGACAGAAGCGTTTTCTATTTGCTGTGTTTACGAATAACATAATTTGGACAGCTCCTGAGAGAGGGAGAGTCTGCATAGAAGTTAACGTATTGGCTATTTTAATTTTTATGTCTTATATAAGCAAAACAGAACTATTTGTACTGACTTGTGACCAGTTTAGACTCCCTGTCGACCGTCATTCTTACCAAGCTGGTTTCCCACAATATTTATCTTTGTGTAAGCGACTTTATGGACAAAAGAGACACGATATAGTTTTGTTGTCACTTCGCTATTTTTACTTCATTTACGTCAACAAAATGTCATAATGTTAGAATTAATACAAAAGTCCCAATTCACATAATATTTCTAATTGACTAATTTTCTCTAGATAAGTGATAAATCTTACCGTTTTCTTAATTCGCTCCAGTGTAGCAAGTGCCCTAGGCGAGTTGTCTGTTCTTGGCAAGGTGTCAGTATTCCGCGGGAGGGTGTCAGTCAGAGACTTGTGAATGGTCTCCCTTGTGTAAATCCCATTAACCTTGATATCCGGATTATTTTGTTCCGGTACCGTGTCTATTGTTGAGTTAGTAGACACACTCTCCGGGTACTTAGAATCCCGCTGTCGGTCTTTCCTTCTGATCAGACAGATCGCAAGAATAATAAGAATGGATAGAACAATTGTCACACATGAAATAGCGATGGCAATGGCGAAGTACTTAATCTTAGCCGATGGGTCTTCTCCTGGATTTCTGCTGGAATCCGTAATAATGATTGTCAAGGTGCGAAACCGGGACCTCGGGGGCTTAGCGCCATCTTGGACTAGAATTGACAAGTCGTATGTGCCAATATCAGATTGACTTACTTGACGAGACAACGAAAGTTGCCCGGTAAATTTGTTCACCGAAATTAGTCTAGTCATATTACTGTTCTGAGCGAAGTAGGAAAGTTTTGCATTGACGCCATCGTCGTTGTCGTAGGCCTTAATGGTAGCTATGATTGTGTTGGGGAGGGTATCAGAAGATACATATAACAGGTCCCCACCGATGCTGGGAAATGTAATGATGGGCGCATTATCATTGATGTCTTGTATGATGACCGTGACGTCAGCGGTACTGGTCAAGGGCGATGACCCGTGGTCGTAAGCAATGACCGTGAAGTTATACTTGGCGATTAACTCTCTGTCCAGTGTCCGAGTCCCCAGGATAGTACCATTTCTTAACACGTCGAAAGGTAAATAAATGTCAGTATTTGACGTGAGTGAGAATGACACTTCACCATTGTTTCCCGCGTCGCTGTCATGGGCAGTGAGTTTACCCACTGAAACATTCGGTACCTGATTTTCCGGTATGACGAACTCGAATGAAGTCGGGGTAAATTTTGGGGAGTTGTCGTTCCTGTCAATAACGTTTACCTCCACCAGGGCACTTCCGGTCAGAGATGGCGACCCACCGTCCTCGGCAAACACTCCAAACGTTATACGTGGCGTTGCTTCCCTGTCTAAAGAAATGATTGCCGTTATTACACCGCTATTTCTGTTTATTCTAAAGAAGGTTTTGTATTCTTCGGGCAGAGTTAAAGAATAATTGTAACTACTTGGCACAATGCTATCACTGTCTGTTGCCTGCACCTGTAGTATCCCACTGTTCGGTGCATCGTTCTCCGGTACATTCACGTAATATATCGCCTTGGTAAACTGCGGCGGGTTGTCGTTTATGTCAAGGACTCGAACCAAGATCCGAGAACTTGTATTAAGTCTTGGCGTACCGTAGTCTCGACATTCAACAACAACAGTATGCCATTCGGTCATCTCCCTATCCAAAATTTGGTCCAGAACGAAGTTGTACTCATACGGGCCATCAACAACCAACCGGAAGTTATTGTCATTTATTGAGCACGTGACCACACCGTTTTGTCCACTGTCCGGGTCCTTGACCGATATGATGGCTAAAACGGTGTCGACGGCTGCGGACTCAGATACCTCTGCATAGTAACTCTGTGAAAGGACGTTGACAGTTATCTCAGGCGCGTTGTTATGAGTGTCTTGGACACTGACGTAGACTTGCGCCTGTGAGATTAGCGGCTGAGAGGCGTTATCAGAAGCTTCCACAATAATTCTATAGGAGGTACTCCTCTCATCAATAAGCGAGCTGATAACGCTTAACTCCCCTGTTGTCAAGCCGACTTTGAAGAGCCTTCTGATCTCGTCCGATTGATGTGAACTAAGTCGGTATAATACCCGACCGTTTTCATTTTCGTCCGGATCCGTCGCATTGAATGTTAAAATGACCTTATTTGGCACGATATCTTCCGGTATAGTCCGATTGTAAACGTCCTTCGGAAACTTTGGCGGGTTGTCGTTAACGTCAGTGATTGTTATATGAAGAGTAACAGTACCTACTTTTGGTTCCGTTCCTCCGTCAGTTGCTGCAATAGTCACGGTGTATTTGCTTCGTGTTTCTCTGTCAAGTTCCTGGTCCACCACTAACCTGAGTAATGCCCTTCCGTCTGCAAAGTCCGTGGTCTCCAAGGTAAACGGAACGTTGGCGGTCACTATTCTATAACCCTGGACGGCGTTCTGTCCACTGTCCTCATCTGTAGCACCTTCCAACGGAAAGGATTTTCCTTGTCCGGAATTTTCCGATATCTCCATGGTAATCTGACTTTCCGGAAACGTAGGTTCATTATCATTTATATCAATTAGCCTCACGTGAACTTTTATTTTCTCGAAAAAGTCATTGATCGGGGAAATGGCGGTTACCTCCAATTCGAGGATACAGTCTGAAGAAGTAAATTGGCAGAGGTCGTCCCGGTCAAGGACGGAGGCAGTATAAAGAGAGGATGTTCTTTCGTTTATATGGAAAAGTAGGGCGTCAGGGTTACCTTGGGTGAGGAGGTTGTACCGTAACTCGATTTTTGACCCGTTACCTGTAACTAATTGAGCGTCCGAGGCCACATTTCCTAGGTACAAATCCTGACCTTGCTCCTCTGCGATGTTGTAGACAATCTCATAACATGACGTCACAGCTAGGACTAGCATCAGCACCAGGGAAGTTATACAGTCCATTTCGGATTATTTGGTCAACTTTACGGTTTTCCGATCATGTCCATAACTCACCAACCGCTGACCAGTGGTCACTCACAACATTGTTTACCAACTACACCACACAATAATTTACAAATTCACACCCTCTGTGGTTGGCGGTATAATCCTCCTAGTCTAAATCCAAAAGTTAGCTCATTGAAACACACATTAGCTTTAACTCGTCACAGGTGAGTACTTGCACTACTAGCAGAATGTGTTTTGTTTTTCGACGTATTTCAGTATAGAACACCAATGCTGTTTGAACGTCATTTCACCATTCCATCGGTACACCTCCCGTATGACACTGTGCTGTTCAGTTTTAATTGTCGTTACTTCATATGTTTCCGTAATGGTAGGCCTATCTCTATGTGTCCCTTTACTCCACTACAAACACACACAACGTATTTTACCTTACGATCAATGCCAGGTTGTAAGCCACGCCTACTCTTACTGTATCAACCAATCAGTGCGGCCGTTGTATCGGCTACTCTACCGGTGTATCGCTAGAAAGCAAAGTCTAGTAAACTGTCAATGTAAATAGAGAAAGGGTTGACGATCTTTTTATAAATTATAAGGCTGTGGCCCATTACAGGTAATTTAAGTACATAATTCGCTCATATCTCCGTACCATACCAGCTGCCCATACATACAGTCCATGTACCTAACCCACCATTACGTGGGCTAGCGCAGCAAATACAGGCGGACTAGCCTCCATTCTTTGTTAATATCTGCCTTTCATTTTCATCTCACGTTAGTCGATAGTGCTGTTGACATAAGGCCGAACTACCGGTAACAGCCTTTTTACTGTTGTTAAAATTGTATTTGATGGTCTTTTGTTTGGGCCCCTTTCCCTAAAATATCTCGCTTGATATCAAATGGGATTTTTTTGTCCATTGTGTTTGTTTTTGATATGGAAATCATATTTTAGATTTTATTTTGTATAAAAGCCTGCAAGGTCTTATTAACGTGAGTTGAGTAGATGAGTGACACTGAAGCCCTGTTGACTCAGGGGTACCTACTCAAAATACAGCTCGTTTGAGTAAATAATGGCAGGTCTGACACTGCTCATTTTATTAAGAGTACCACAAGGTCACCTCAGTCTAAATCGGAACCTCGCTAGTCCGGACCGTATACATATACAGACAACTCTATATAAAAAATACTCTATAAAGCGAATTAAACATTTTAAATGAAATGATAACATCAGTATTAATTCAAAAGCAGGAATCGCACCTGCTGCATGTCAATAACAGCATAACATGTTTAGTTACGTTCTAGGTAACAGTTTGACACAGAAATAGTAATACCGGAGGGGCGTCAAACAATCGGATTTCAACGATAAATCCGCTTCTTTTGTATCCGTATTAAATCCGTCTTTCTTCAAAATAATCAATAAAGCTTTTTAAACAAGATGACTATTTTTTCACAGAAAACTCATAAAAAATGCATAAAGATGCTGTAAAATCTGAATGGTGATTTGTATAGTGAACAAATACGTACATACGTTTCTATTCAAACTATTTTAGGTAGTGTTCCTGTTCATTGGGAGCCTTGTTAGTCTAAAGTCTAAACATTTTTTTCACTCAGCAACAAACCTCGCCATTCCGACGGTTTTATTTGTCTCACTTACGATGTACATGTAGAACCTTGATAGTCCGGACACTTTTATATCGGTGAAATGACGACGGAACCTCTCTAGTAGAGACAATTCAATTTCCTCTTACTTAGGGTAAAACCTTGTTTGACCGGACACTTTCATATCGGTTTACTTAAGGTGGTACCTTGCTATTCCGGACAGTTTTATATCGGTTCACTTACGGTTGAACCTCACTAGTCCGGACAGTTGTATATCGGTTCACTTACGGTTGAACTTCACTAGTCCGGATACTTATATTTTCAGCAACGGATTGTGATAAAAAATGCATTATTAGACAAATGTTGAGTTATCGTTTGTAAGGAAATATATTTTTCCGGATTATCGGGTTTAACGAATTCCAATCCAGAACTTTTACCGGTGACATCAATTTGCTGTCAACATGCCCTCCATCGGTCCACACGTGATTAGAACAATAACTGAAAATCCTACTGATATTTTCTCAATAATTTCAAAACACATTTGTTGTAAGTTGTGACGTCATAAGATTGATGTGACGAGTTGGTATCGCGTTTTCACCCCGTTATCTTTAATGTCAATATTTCCCTGTACGCAATGCTGGGCGAGAGTAAACACCTCGGCGTATCTTCAATTATGTCACATCCTCGCCAGTTCATACATTTTTTAAATGTCCCAGCAGCTATTTTTAAAAGAAATAAAGGATGTTTTCTGACACCTTGTCAAGTCTATCCATTACGTCACATATATTCTCACTATCTCTTGCATTAAAATTCAAATAAATGGCCTCATTTTGACTGTCAATTATATCTTCCCTCGATTATTTTCGAATAAAATCTTTTTCAATTTTATCGTTATTTATTTCTCCCCAGTTTATTTTCATATAAAAAATCCTTTTCTCCTATCTCGGCCATTTTCGTTAACTTTTATTTTCAAATAAAATTCTTTCTTGATGTCGTTCGGCAGGTGTTACATTTCTTGTGCCTTCTCCCTCCCCCTCCTTTCCTTCTATCTATTACTTCTGTGTGCGGTCTAGGTAAAACATATCTCCTGTTTTCCTCGTTTTACATGTGATTAAATATCATGTTACCGATAATGATTCATTAGTTTTATTGCTGTTATTTTCTGTCGCGTTTTTGCTGTGATGTTTTTTCATCAATCACAGTGAATCACACACGGCAGTCCCGTACAGGTACACACGGGTCCAGGTGAGCGGTTAGGTGTTAATGACATTTCATTGTACGGCCCTGTCACCGGCCCCTGTTAACACCCAAACCGCTGTGTTTAGACATGGGACCTAATGTAGGCCGAACTCAACAGTTCCACGAACAACAAAAACAGCTCAAAGCTAATTTCTGCCCGAATTCGTTTTAACTGTCATTCCACAATTTAACGGCTGCCGATTAAAGACATCCAAATATTATTTTGTCTCGTTCTAACGAGATGTTGTCTGTTTACAAAGAGATGCTAATGAGTCGTAATATTGAGATTCTTAGTCGTTATAACGAGATACTCCGACGTTATAACGTGATATTTAGTCGACATAACGAGATACTAAATCGTTATCAAGATATATTTCGTCGTATTACGAGATAGTAAGTCGTTATAACAAGATAACGATAAAGTATCGCGTTATAAAGATATACTAGGTCGATTTAGCTATAAACTATCTCGTTATAACGAGAGAAATGATTGCTTGGGTGCCCCATTTGGCCCATTGTAAACTTGACGATAGACTGAACATTACATAAATATCCCATGTTTGCAACCATTTGCTATCCAAATGTGCAGTTTTGAAATTTGAAAGTGAAATGTAATGTAAACATTTACATTTTTTTTTCGACTTTTACGTCTGGGTTTTTTTCTGCATAAAATTCAGAATGTTTAGTCATTAGGTATGAAACAAATATATAAAAAAATCTGTAGTTTAATGTTACTTTTAAAACCCAATCAAACTAATTTGAGGAAATACGAATTCAAGCTGAAGGTCCCAGTGTGAACGTCTCACGTTCTTAAAGATTACATAGGGCGCTGTATTTCTATAACAGCACCAGTGCAGTGTAGGTAGACGCATCATTCATTTGTTCTAGCACGAAATCGTCTGTTTGACTTTCTTGTACTACATTTGTAAAATGTCTCATGTGTACGTATGTTTGTATACGGTATTTCATCGAACAGATCCTCTCGGGGGAAATATAGATGCAGAAGATGTGGAGGAGGAGGAGGAGGAGGAGGAGGTACAATGTATGTCTGGTCCAAGACTGCGTGGCCTAGTTATTGCATGGGTGGTCTCTTTACAAGCATTGGTGACGTCCTGTCCCAGGGGGTCGGGCTGGGCGGAATAAGACCGCCGTAGGTGTAATACAAAATTAAGAATACACTTGTCGACACGAATTTCTATTAACTGTATCTTTTAGGAAGTTAAATCAGGCGATTACCACAGTGAAACTATCGCTCGTCCCGGGAACCCTTGTTAAACGCAGCGAGTAAAGGCACTGTCTAAACATAATACCCTAATACCACATATTCAATACCCGAACGGGACCTCAATCTTAAGGGAAATACGGCGGATCACTCCTATCGACAAAGGGATTAGAATGCCCTATCGTATAATGGAACTTTATTGCCGCAAGAATTTTTGCTTTCATTGCTTTGATAGATAGAGGATCATCTGAGGTTTTGGCAATTATAAAGGGTACCGCCAGGGTTGTTCGATGGAGCCGCATTAAATTCAGGATCATCAGAGAGTTTGTTTAAAGTATAGGGTTCCATGCGATAGAGTAAGAGTTTGTCTATTATAGAGGGTACCGTCAGGGTGGCGTTGATTCGGATATTGTTCTGTAAAACAACTTAGATTACCGACCACTACGGAGAATGCTTTTTGCATTAAGGAAAACCTATTTTCTGAAGTATAAAGATAGGAAGTCTGAATAAGCACATCATTAAGTGAAGTAGAAAACGCTCACTATTTCAAACCCAAGTTTTCTCATCCCTCTGTCTTGTCTGTGTTTCTCATGTGACATCACATTTATTGCCGTATGATTTTAGTTACGATTTTGTACAGTATTTGTGCACTGGCGCTGTATATTTAAGCGTTTACCTTATTCGTTGGTCTGTCCGTAGGGAAACTTTGTTAGACTTTGCGTATAGCTCTAATATTCTAATACCCCTCTTTTCATATCACCTTAGCTGTCGTGAAGATGTTAAACTCTTCATAAACACACTCTGATACCAGAAGCCTACAAATGATCAAATCACATTCATGGTTACATCTAGAAGAGATCCACTACAATATATAATATATTGGTCACTGTGACCTATATTTTCCTAGCTTCGCTCTTTTTGGTTAAACCTTGTATTTAGCTCCATTTCGTACCTTGTTAGACTCTGCGGTCAGCTCCAGTTCCATCAAAGTAGGAGAATGGGCACTTCTATAGGAAGTTTTACCCCAAAAGATTTTTTTCTCTGTCTTGCGTAACAAACTATAAAGTATTCGTCTCTAGAAGAGAAAGTGTATGTATATACATGTATCATTTTCTAATACACATAGGATACAGTTATATGCAGATCGGCTAAGTGCTAAAATCATGGACGAGATATCTGCCGTTTACCGTGTCCTCCACCTCCTGAACACGGGTCGCTTTATCATGACGTCAGAATCCAGGAGAAAATACGAAAAAACTCTCGGGTCATGAGTAGGCGTTCCTGTTAGAGTTTGAACCCGTATTCGTTTTTAAAAAAAATCGGTCTTGGCGACGCTTCTCCGAGAAGGCCAAAGCTATAAACACACATTTACCTCGATTCTGTCTGCTATCTGACGGCACACTTGATTTGTGAAGTTTGTTATTTGGTTATCCTGCTGTGAAAAATAACGAAATAACAAAATAACGAAATGTCACAGCTTATCCGCCGTGCTCCTCCGTCGCCTCAAACCGTTTACAAGACCAAGATCAAATTGTATTTGTGTTGTATGGCTTACATATACACACGTTACCAGAGGTGTAAATAACGAAATGTCACAGCTTATCCGCCGTGCTCCTCCGTCGCCTCAACCCGTTTACAAGACCAAGATCAAATTGTATTTGTGTTGTATGGCTTACATATACATACGTTACCAGAGGTGTAAATATTGTCAGTTGTTGTTTAAAAACTACACAAATAAAATGATCGTAATGCATATGGATCTCCATTTTATTTTTACGAGTGTGCATTCACCTAAAGATTGTTTTATTATTTACAAGCGATACTGTGAATACATGTACATGTTTCGGCAGGCAAAAATAGTCAATAACAATACCGAACGGAAAATAGATAGCCCGCGTAATAATGGTCATCGATTTCTCTGTTCGATAAGTCCGCCGTTCTCCGGCTAGCGTCCAATCTCTGACCATATGTGCGATCTTCAATTCTGAATTTATTAAAACTTTCAATAAAACAATATTGACGTTCTAACTTCATTGGACATTTTATCTTATTTTTAGCCGGAATTAGGATCCCGTTCTCATTTTAACAACTCCACACGACCTTGCCTGACAGCAAATGTGGTTATGAATCTTTCATCTATGACAGAAATTTGTCTTTACGTAAAAATCGATTTGGAAAGAAAGACGAGTTATGGGGCCATGTTGCACAGATAATGGGAAGGCGCGTGCGGTTTTTGATGTAGCGATTTTTCTGTAGCCTCGCTTTGGAGGTCAGGACCCTATTACGGCACTGTTTGTCCAGGTGTAATCAGGTGTACAGCAGATTCCGGCTTCTCTGGCTCCTGTCACGTGACATCGTCATGTGGTCCGCATCAGCCAAGCCTCTGTATCCCAAAGGACTGAGTATAGTCAACTTAACGTCATAGCGATTTAATGTCTGGTTACGTCAATGGAAACGCCGAGGTGGTTTAATCAGTGTGGGAATAAAATCCCATGGGAAATAAAGAAACACATAATTTTACAAGCACTGGTCATTTAAGACGTCATCAAGTCCATAAATTGCGATGTCCATGACAATTTCGCGGACATCCCCCCAGCCCCAACGCCATCCCCACTGCCTACATGTAACTCACACAAACAGCAAAACCTTAAAACAGTGTCCCTCATTCCATTTCCCACCTTACTTACAGAGTTGAATGTCCATTTTTCATAAGAATTTTATTATAGGTTTCCCTCAATTTATCGCCAAACCCCTTTATAATGTCAAAACGTCATGGACAAAAAGTGGCAGCATAACGAGGTTTTCTGTCCTGCCGAACGCCACCCAACTATATACTAATACATTCTCCTGTAATTAGTATCTAACACTATTCTCCATTATTACACGTGTGACGTTTGTTTATCTCATTGTCAGGTTAAATGGTGTTTGTGTGAGTGGGGTTGATGTAGGCGTTTATATGAATGTTTAATTAATAATAATAACATATATTAATAAACTCCCCCCCC
>JAUMHH010091094.1:0-22021 GCA_032359455.1 Chlamys rubida
TCTATATAGCCTGCTGTAGACCTGAGCTAGTCTATGTTTAAAGTATTATACTCTATCTATATAGCCTGCTGTAGACCTGAGCTAGTCTATGTTTAAAGTATTATACTCTATCTATATAGCCTGCTGTAGACCGGAGCTAGTCTATGAAATAACCTGACACCAGACCTTATAGGGATTGAACGGGGTTTGTTTTTATTTTCATGCCGGTATGAACGCAAATCGGTTACATCCATATTGCATGAAGCCCGTTCAATCCATATATTTACATTTTTTACTGAAGAACGATTGTTTGGTTTTATTAGTTTGTTCTAAAATTATTTATTTATTTACTGCGTTTTGTATGCGTCGTCCTTTAAACGACATTGACGGACAGCCCTATTTAAATAAAATTGGCGCCAATAATTAACCGTACTCATTTGAACGTTTGACACAAGGGCATTCTCCATGTTATCCGAAGCGAAGCGACAAGACTCTCATTGAGCAAGATTAATCTATGACGTCATAAGTAAACCACGTGTTACCTCCCGAGAGGTTTTGCATTCGTACTAAAATGAAATGCATTTCTGCTGGTAATGTCCATAAATATATGAAGATCAGAACGGCGAAGAATTAGAAACATCGGGAGAAACTTAATGAGATAGAAACCTTTCCCACTATAACTGATTTTAACAATGGGTTCACAAAGGGTCATGTCTTTACAAGCAAATGCTATTCTAGCTCAGCAGAGTTGATTTGTTTAACAAAGTGAATCGACAAAGTTATAACTATTTGGTTAGGATAACAGTAAAAGAAACAAAACAAACAAATTTGAATGGTTCTGTCAGGAAAATTAACATTTGCATCAAGGAAGGGACCAACACCTCCGGATTGGTTGTTGAATAAATGACATTTGAAACATTAAGATTCTCCTGACCAAAAACTCTAACTATGCATTCGACTTTTTTTCTAACAAGGCTGTAGTTTTAAATAAATCCTTTCTGAAAATATAAACCATACATTTTGGAACACATATGAACAGAAGATAAAAATGAAATAACAAAAAAACAACAGTGTTCCAAGTATAAAAATGCAACGGTGCCTGACAAGAATTCGAACTTGGTCCTCCAATCATTACAATGTCCCTCTATACCTGGTCAACTGTAGTACCTCCTAACCGAAATTAAGGGGAGGTAACTGTATATTTAAGAAAACAGTGAAATTCTGTATTGTTTTGCCTGCATTTGGACGGTGTTTCTTAAATCATATATACAAGCAAATTCTGTTGATAAAGAAATAGTTTAAATTTGTTTGTGGTGTTAAATTATATCTCTTTGTTATTGTCTAAATGTCTCCGCTTTTAAATTAGACTTTGTCTTCTTATATTGACGATGTGGTTCATTTATACCTATCTTACTTGAATTCACAGCTAGTCCGTCTAGACCAGGTACCACACAGTATATCGCCATCACTTCTACAACATGGAGTCCCGGTCCATATCTCCACAATGACAGGAGACCCTCTCTTCATTGACGGAGAAATCGTGGACCCACTTCAGATGACAGAATACACCGTACATCTGATTGCAGAGGGAGGGACTCAGATCAGGTCTACAGTCAAATTCAACAACAAACACGCCAAAATATTTTTCCTGCCACTTCGACCGGAATCGCTGACAGAATCTCGGATCCGAGAGTACCGGTCTTCCGTCGATATAAACGGTAGTATCAGCATAGAGGTGGTTGAATCTTCCAGCAGTCCTACACCTGTGGCAGATGAACTACTAGAAACTTCAGTATAGTGACTAGTATTGGTGGACGGCTTTCACTAGACTTAAGGGTAGAACATAGGTATATACAGTGAATATGATTCACTAGACTTAAGGGTAGAAAATAGGAGTATACCAGTGAATATGATTCACATTATTTCTGTTTAGAGAAAAGGTGTTTTACGAGTGAATGTGATTCAGTAGACTTACGTGTAGGGATATGTTTATACAACCGAATGTGATTCACTAGACTTCAGTAAAGGTAAATGTGATTCACATTATTTTTGCTTAGAGAAAAGGTGTTATACAAGTGAATGTGATTCACTAGACTTACTTGGCGTCAGTGTCGGATACAGAAATATTTGAGTCAATGTGATTCACTGCGCTTTAGTATAGAACAGAGGGTAAACGTTTCATTGTGATTAGGTAAAAATAAGCGTTGTGACTCACTAGAGGTTTCAGTTTTGAGAATAGCATTTTACACGTAAATGTGATGCACTTGACTTCAACGTTAAAAGAGGGTAAACGTACGCAGGAGATTAGGCTAAAATATGTGTTGTGATTCACTGGAAATTGGGTGTTGGGAATACGATTATGCAAGTGCATATGATTAGGCTAAAACAAGTGTTGTGTATACTCCTGGTCGATTGGTCGATTAACATTGATAGTTCACATTTATATGACATACATTTATTCATATTTCTTTAAAATATCTTTTCACGTTTTCGTTAACATGGTGACTAGAGTTCCTTCCCTTGCGCTGGACTTCCTTGTTCACTAATCTAGTATTAAAACTAACAGGGGCATTAATAGATCGTTTGTATCGTTTCAATCACCTGTTATTTATACGTTTTTTCTATCAGATGTAAATAGTTGAGTTAATCTTAACCTGCTTGTGTATTTCGGGTTCCTAGGCTTTATTGCTAAACTTTAATACTATCTTAAACCAGTACATTGGAGTCGATGCGCTAGATAAATAGTACCCAATCGTCGGCAGCTAAACGTAGCATTACACTAATATAAGTAGTCGTTTTGTTTATTAAAGAATTGAGTTAAAAGTTATCCTATGATTATTTAGGTTGTTGATGCCCTTTTTACTGACATTTACGTTTTATGTACATGGTGTACATACATGTATAAAATGAGAATATTTACAGTACTCTCGTTTTGACATTGAGATTACGTTTCAAGGGTTTAATAGCTAAGTAAATTACGAATGACTGACATTTTCATTATTATCAAACTTTAATTTTCAGCATTCATAATTATTATGGTGGCGTTCACAGCACAGTACAATTGTTTGTTTTGAGAATGAGCTGGACAGATTATATCTGGAATGTTTCACCGCACTACATACAATGAAACATGTCACATATCAGTCCACAAGTGTAATTGTTCAAACTTAACTGTTGAAGGTTGTACGATAATCGACTATCACTAGAGGCGTGTATTCATGGCTAGGCCCCACTATGTGTCGCTACTGGCGCATGTAGATCATATATCGCCGTGGGAACCATAAATCCCATTAGTGTTTATAAACATGAAAATACAAATTCTACATTTACCATGCATACAATTTCTAAGTTATATCATAAAATTAGTCAGCGCATTTCCTTGCTTTGAACTTCCATTTAAAAACTGTATCATTATGCATTTCACGTGTACAAACTTGGGACCTTTTTGTGCTAAATTGATCTAATAAAGAAGAAATAATCACATTCATATTAATCAGCATAGCTCGTATAGTATTGTGAGCTTGATCACTTACTTACTAATCTATTAACCATGCTTTGTAGAAATTGTTTGGTGTTTTAAATGTCTTATATATATTCCTTGGGAAACGTGGCAACATTTCTTCTTATAATTTACAATGAAACAATGATAATGACCGAGGAGTACCGAATACTACAATTATTTACAGTTAAGTCAATGCTGTTACAGAATATAGTCTTTTAAAATAAAAACAGAGTATCACATAATTATTGACAAAGTTCAAACCATGCTGATCACACATAACAAAACAAATAGAATAGAACATGTATGGCTGTCTATTACAAGGCATGTACATGTTATCGACGATCAGAGAGATCATTTGTATCACGGCACAAACATCTTCGTTTGATCATCTGCTGGGCACAATGTTTGTTGTTTAGTATGCGGTTTAGGTGTTGTTTCTTTGATGTGTTTACTTCTTGTATAACAATTAAAATGGTTTTGGTATTGTTGTTGTATATGTGGTGCTGTTGTTTAATATGTGGTGTTGTTGTTTAATATGTGGTGTTGTTTAATATGTGGTGTTGTTGTTTTATATGTGGTGTTGTTGTTTTATATGTGGTGTTTTTGTTTAATGTGTGGTGTTGTTATTTAATATGTGGTGTTGTTGTTTAATGAGCGTGTTTGTTGTTCAATATGTGAGTTTGTCGTTTAGTAAATGTGGTTCTAGTTGTTTCATATGTTTGTTTGTTGCTTAATGTGCGTGTTTGTTGCTTTATATGTGTGTTTTTTGTTTGATATGTGTTTTGTTTTATTGATATATGTGATTGTTGTGTAATGTGTGGTATTTTTATTGTTGTGAAAAATGTGGTAATGGTATTTAAGATGTATGTTTGTTGTGTTAAATGTGGGGTTGCTGTTAAATATATGTTTTTCAATGTGTGGCCATGTTATGTATTTTGTATATTTGTTATTGTATGTGTTTAACGATATATACTTGTTGTTTAACTATAATCAATATTAAACTTGCTATTTTTCAGGACAAGTGTGAATAGCAACTGCCGATTAGAAAAACTGCAACTAAAAAACTAACAAGCAAATGTGTTGAAACAACTTCTGATCAACACATTTCACTGACGGCAATATTCAAACTGTTTCATATTAACACATTCCACATCGGACGCCATTTACAGGGCACTTATATGTGTATACTTACAGTATGTGTATATTAATGTATAAGTCTGAATAGTTTACATTTTGATCAAGAGCAACTAACAGAACTTTTTACAAGATTTATTTATTTTGCACGAACAGTTTAGATTATTAACTTATTTAGAACATTAAACATTCACAAAGTAGTTTTGAACTGGGGAAGAAAGGCTCCGAAAGGATGACCTGGGGAAGAGATGCTCCGAAAGGATGAACTGGGGAAGAGAGGCTCCGAAAGGATGAACTGGGAAAGAGAGGCTCTGTAAGGATGTTGCGTATACTTGACAGAAGGGGCAACTAGACGCAATGATTCGACCGAGTTACGACGCTTAAATGCACATCAAGATAGGCGTATTGAAATAAGACTGATTTGTGTATGGTATGACACGAACATCTGACTATGACCAATACAATGTCAAGTTAGGTGGCATTTTCCTGACATATCTTAATCAGATTATGTTCGGCTATACTCCTCAAACAATACTTGGCTTCTTGCCAATTGAGCTTGGTGTCCCTGTGATATTGCTGTCAATGCCTATCTGGTGCTGTATTTTAAATTGTTATTTTTAAGTCACAGAGTAGTTATTTCTGTAGGTGGACTATCAGTTATTGCGAGTGACTGTAACTTTAGAGCGTGTATTTATTCTGCCACAGTTTACTTGAAATACTCGCTTCAGAAAATCATAATTTGTAGCCATAAGTTGTAAATTGAAACGTCATAATATTTTGTGTATGCACCTTTTCCCCTTTTGCTGTGTTTCTACACGTTTTGAAATATTGCATACAACGATGTTTTCATGTTTAAGAATTTCAGTTTCTGCGATGAGTCCTAAATAAACAAAAAACAAAATAGCCTTATGTTGCAGAAAATAAATGTTTCTTAGTTTTCTGCATCGAAGAAATAAATTTTCAAGTAGATGCTACCTGATGACTTCTTATTTCTAGTGATTTTGTTTCAGTACCGACGTATTGCTCGATGTCAACTTAATTGAATTTCACAGAACAGGTGCGTGATTTGCTACTTTCACATAGGGTTCGCTTATGTGGTTAACTACGTGATTTGCTACTTTCACATAGGGTTCGCTTATGTGGTTAACAATTAATGCCTATTACTAAATGCTTACCTGAGTGGCTCGTACGTAAACGGCAAACGTGTGAGTAACGGATACTTATATGTTAAGTATTTACACCAATAGTGATATAAAATTTGTTCATAATATACAAAAATGTGTTCAATAGATACAAATAATGTTCAATAGATACAGATCTTGTTCAATTCATATAAATCATGTTTCTAATAGATACAGATCTTGTTCAAAAGATACAGATAATGTTCAATAGATACAGATCTTGTTTAATTCATATAGATCATGGTAATGTTCAATATATACAGATCTTGTTTAATTCATATAGATTTTGTTTAATAGATACAAATCCTGTTCAATAGATACAGATCTTGTTCGATTGGTACAAAATAGCTTTCTCTCGAAAGAAGTGGATCTGAAATTGTTTTAACGATCATATATATTCATCTTAATAAAGTAATTTAAAGTCCTTGATTCATAGCGAAAATCGCTTTTTTGTTCTCCCAAAATGTAGGCTATGGTCCAGTTGTTATCTTAACGGGTCGTGAACGCAAATTTTAGAAAAGGTTTTAAAGAGATGTATCTTGGAATTTTTCAACGTGTATTTGTTTCTGTCGTCACTAAAAAAATAAGTTAGATTAAAGTTTCGAGTTAATTGAACTGGACCATAAACTATATTTTTTTTCATTTTCTTAAAGAAAGACTATTATCTGCAATTTTTCTCCTAACCCGTCACTTCTATAACCTAGTCTTGACAGAAGTGCCTTAGTGAGATCATATTCTGCTGTATGAACTGCAAACTGAATTAAAAAAGTTAAGGAGATACGTTAAATTACGATTTACATTTAGTATTTGTGTCCTAATCATCCTCTTTAATTTTTTAATAAAATATGTATTTAGTTTTCTTAGCATTTTTCCTTTATGCATTTCAAATATGTAGCCATTTAACAAAGTCTATATTACCATTAAGATAGACCTTTTTTTAGTTTTGTCAAAGTAGAACTCTTTTGCTGGAAAGTTGTACATGTATATTACAATTAATTTCATGATATATCCTTAAATCTCATGTTATTATTTTATTATTATACTTATTTTATGGGGTAAAGGTTGTTGTATGTGACGACGTCAACATACGTAAATAAGTGTTTAACAAACAATTTGTCTGATACATATGGTGTGAAAGTCGTGCAGGTGTGCAAGTGTAGTATTTGTGAGAGGTATGTAAGACAGTATGTCGTAAACATGTGTTGTGACAGACGGGATGTCTTTAAAATTTGAAGTGACAGAGGGTATGTTGTTAAAATGTGGTGTGAAAGTCGGCATGTCCGTAACAATATATATAATTATCGATCGATTTGCATTTAATTAAATACATTCCGGTGTGTAATTTGACTACCATTCAAAAATGGCAAATTGTTGAACTAAGAGTGTATATTTGATATTTATTGCAAGCTGGACACAATTTAATGCTGATAATAATCTTTTAAAACATTTAGAAGATCTAGAAATGAAAAAGTCTTGCCGTAAAACAAGCTCATATACATATATCCGGTTTATATTTACTTGTTATTATTTGTTTTAATAATTTAAGATATCCATGGAATATTGTATAGAAAATATTGTGTGGATGTACTCGTAAAATAACAAACCATTATATTAAGAAATGGTATGTAGATCAGTATTAATTGTTCATGGTGAACTATTTTGTATTGGTGGTATAAAGTGGATATCTAATTGTTTTCCCAGGATAATATATATGTCACGAGTATGGCAGAATACCAATATTTTTCGAAACAAAAATGACAAACATCGAGATATTTGCCAGAGAAAAGTAGCAATGATAGTCAACGGAAAACAACGGGAAAGCCATTACTTGTTTGTTATATGTCACATTTTTAAGTATACATGTGAAGTATTACAGAGTTAAAACCATTTTAATGAGATTCTAAATGCACTTTTGCCATCTGTTGCTATCATTTGCTAATATTTGTGTACACCAATTTAATCAATTGTGTACACATGTAATTACCTTAGTTAATTAGTTAATGTTTCGTGTACAGAAGCAACCACTGACTCTACTATCACTCCATCCTATCAGAAATGCACAACGTTGTTCGTAGTAAATACCTTCCATAATGATAAATATGGAATCGACATATTGCCTTGTGTGAAATACATCACTGTTATCAGATAGATAAAATTTCTATGCTCAATTTTTGAGATTGAAATGGATGAAGGCAGTTTAGAAACATATGGCTGCTGGTGAAACAGTTTGTTGAAAGTATTATTGTTTTTGTTAGAAGAATTTCACTTCATCACAAGATTTATGTGTTTCCATCCTTTTTTAGTCTTAGGAAAATGTGTTGAACCCACAAAAACAATCTACATTGATGTGTGCTCTGAGCAAATACACTAACACAAGAAAGGGATGCTGGTCTTGTCCTGTATAATCTAGTCTTGACCAATTACCACGATAGGGCAATGTGCGCCTATCTCGGGATAAACTGCAGTGTTTTAACTTTCTGTCACCATTACCATTAGTGTATGTTTATGAACCGGATGGAACCTGTGCAAAGCTTAATATAACATATTGTTTAAACTAACATAAGGTATATTCAAATGCATATGTACATCTTGTGTCATAAAATAGTTTCCATTTTGTGTCTATTTAAGCGTTAAGTATAAGCGATGAAAAATAAATACGTTTCAGATAAATGGTGCCTTTATTACCAAATTAAGCTCTCTGCCTATCTCCTAATATCACTAACATATGGGTTTTGTTTCGAAGGGTTTCGCTTGATTATTGCAGCATTATCCGCTGGGATAGTATTATCTCTCTTGCTCTTGTATATTATGATTGTTCCATATTTTTTAGTCATGTTTTTACTGATCATTTAATTGTAAATTTGTTTGCTTGGATTTTATATTTCCTTGTTTTCGTTTTAATTTAAACGTAAAACTGGTCATATTCCGTTTTTCTTTCCATTTCTGATGTAGCGGTTTCACCAACATCAAACATATCTATCACTTCACGAAACATTACAGTAAAATTCAAAATATGAAAATACAGTTTTTAAGTTCCTTGATATATCGTAAGGCTAACAATGCCATATACATTTGGTGATTGGTGACGTCATCAATTGTCAATAAATAACTGTCTACTTGTTTTCTATTCATTACACACTATTCATTAACAGTATTTGCCCATATAACTTCAATTTTTGTTAAAAATGCATATTTTCCTGATATAAACCCCACTTACTAGTAAGCCACTGCTCAAAAATGTTTAAGTCTAATTCAAGGTTTTAGTTTACGGATCATGTAACTTTACATTGAATTTTCATTTTCCTTACACCAACGAAAAATATCTGGTTATTTTTTACATGACACTTTATTAGAAACATTCTCTGTTGTGTTATATTTGCTTCATCGCCAACATTGCGAATTGATTTTCAGTAGATACTTGTATTTCTGAACATTATCTTTAGATATATTGTATACAAACTCATATAAGACAACCAGTGGTTACGAATTTGTAAGGTGACAGAGTACATGGTTACGACTTTGTAAGGTGACAGAGTACATGGTTACGACTTTGTAAGGTGACAGAGTACATGGTTACGACTTTGTAAGGTGACAAGAGTACAAACCGTTAATGTCGCCGAAACGTCAAACGTAAACATTTCACAGGTCGTGCTTTATGAATGTGCATACAAAACGATAGGAGTATCCCAAAGCAGTATCAGAAACATTGATTTGGTATTTTCGCTTCGATAAACTTACATGGTACATTAGCTTAGATTAAGTGACATTGTAAAATCGTACCGAAATTTTACAGGATAAATTTGTTCCGATCCCTCAAATACTGTAAATGGGCAACTCGCTTAGATAACGTTAACATTCATTCGTTTGGGCAAATTTGTATAGTTAGAATCGCTCAGAAGAATTAATATAGTAGATATATTGTGTTTATTAATTGTCTGACAAACCTTGAAGACAGGTGTCGAAATGATTATATGTTGTGATTGACACACAAAATTGAGATATAACCAGATATCAGAATGTCTTAGTCACGGGTCTGTAAGGTGTCATTCTCATATATAACGTTAATGGTGTTAATATTGTATAAAAGCGCCGCTGAAATGTTTTTTTCAGCTTTAACACATTCCAGTCATGCAGAGTTTTTTTTACTAAGTCATGCATTTGCCTAGGTGTCTGTTAAACGAAACAAATAATAAAAAAAAAATAAGCAATAAAATTATGAATTTGTTGATTTTTTTTTTTTCATGGTTCAAAAAATGAAGGATTTATGTCCAGACATGTTTGCAGGATGAATGCTAAAACGCAAATATCATGAAGTACCAGTATTTCATTTAGTTGTTTCGAAACAAAACAATTAAAGTATCACCAATTAATAAATGTTAGATACGTAAAAATGTGAATTGACACCTTTTGCTTCCTCGATTATAACTATATGACATTAACTGATTCATCCACTGTAAAACTATATTGCATTCAACGGAACCTTGGCAGAGAATGATTTAAACAAATGCTTGACTTTAACGCTCAACAACATTGAATGGGTCACTGAATCTAATGCTAAATAACATAACGAATTATCGACTTAAATATTAATGACATTAAGCGGAGCATTGACTTTTATATTAATGACATTAAGCGGAGCATTGACTTTAACATTAAATGATATTTTAACGGATTCCTCACTGTGATGTTAATGACATTATACGGATCCTGCAGTGTAATGCATTATGTCATTAAACGTTTCCCTGACATAATGCTAAACGACTCGAAATCATGACTTGGGCAATATTTCCGAATTTCTACATACGAAAAGTTATGTTTTATGTCGGCTCACAGCAATCTGTACACTTTAATAAGCTTTTTACACACTTAATCTGACTTATGTTTTCCCCAGCAATATGACTTGTAATCATAGTTAGTTAAAACAAACTCGTATTGTGTCGGTGTGTTGACACTGTGGTATATTTTGCCGTGTTTAGCGTGGTGATTGATGTTGTCCATTTGGGTTGAAACTATGGTTTATTTCGTCATTTTTTGCTAACGCTGTGGTGATTTTTTGCTAGATAATAACACATGTATGAATAGCGTACATAATGCTTTGGCAATGTAGCCGTAAAAACCGTTAAAGGAGAACAATACATCACATTGTAACAAACCATGCCTGTAATATACCATTGTACGGTGTGTTTTTAGCCTGACAGCAAGTGTGATGTAAGTAGGTTTAACATATCATAAAAGTGAATTTTTAGGCTTTTTGTTGTGAGCAAAGTTTGATACAAAATTACCAAGTAATACAATTATATATTTTTATCACAATTGATACCTAACTCGGCTAGCTGCATATACTTTCAAAAGAAAAAAGAAAAATCAAACCTCATAAGTTTATTTTGACATTAACCAAAGATAGACACACTATTCTGTGTTGGCATTTCTCAAATCTAATCAACCAATCTTGAACTCCCAACCTGTGTGTATTGTAAACTGTTAAAGAGTTTATTTAAGCATTAATTGCAGAACTCTCAGTTTTAAGTCATAGTCTATATAAATGACAAAATATAGCAGTTGTATACCTAAACTTATTGACATCTGATTAATTTAAAGAAACAAAATCAGCAATAAATTCAAAGTAAGTATATATGAATGCTCGCATAAGAAACACAATAGCCATCTTCAGGGCGAAGTGGTGGCATACAACCTTACAGATGTTATGACGACATACTATGATGACATCAATAATGGGAGTGTGGCCTTCAGGCCTGATATGATAACCTTCTGAGCTCGAAAGGTTTTTTATGAGAAATAATAGATTAAAATTTACGATTTTTTCAACCGATGGTTTAATTTTAGGTTTCCAGTCATGTTTATCCCTAAGTCTGCATAACAAGGACCTGTAAATATTTAAATAGCAATTTGAGTAGTTAATACGTAAGGCTGCATTCATTCGTTTAAGTAGCTGGTGTCAATTAAAACATATACATTTTTTTCTTTTTTTAACTAGTCAGTTTACATGAATGCCTCTTATTTATAATTCTGTATTACTATTTGTGTGTTTGAATGAACCTCTCGATCAGTGGACGTCAGTATCTTTACTAAACTGTGGACGACCTTGGGTGTATGAAGTTCATAGTAAGGTAGGTATGTAAAAATGGCCTACATGATATATTTACCGAAATATGATTACGTCTCTGTCGACCGGTAAATGTAGGTGACGGTATCTATTTAATAAACATGTCATTGGCGTTAAACGCCTTAGTATCGTATCTAACGGTGAGGCATATACTGTAGGGGAATGAGGTTATCCAAGGCCAGGAACAGACAGATTAGTCCTAACCTAGGGTTCAGAAGTTCATCTCTATACTGGGATCTTAAAGATCCATGTCCGTCCAGCTACAGGCACCTCACTATATACAGTTACCTCCCTTTAATTTTGTTAAGGGTATAACTATAGTTTCCTTAACTAAACTGACCAGGTAGCTCAATCGGAGGGAGCGAAAGTTTATATGATCTTACGTCCAAACGCTAGTCTAGCCTCGTTCTGATTTCACACGCAGTACACTGTGGTTGTTTCTTTATTTGAACATTTAAATTCATTTTTTCAAGTTCCGCAATGTCTGGCTTGTCTTCCTGCTATTGTTTATTCAATCATCTAATCATGCCAGATGTGTTTTAATGGATATTTACAGTTTTCCGTCTGCGTATGATACATAGAGTCACCCAAAGAGAAACGATAGATTAGAATTATTACAATTCGAGTGAGTTACATTCCTGATGTAGTTTGGTTTGTTTGTGTTTTACGTCCTATAAACAGCTATGGTCATTTAAGGTCGTGTGTTACGGAGGAAAGCCGGAGTTCCCGGAGAAAAACCACCGACCTACGGCCAGTACCTGGCGACTGCTCCACGTAGGTACAGTATCGAACCCGCGACCCTGTGATGGAGGGTTTGTGGTAGAAGAATGTCAGACGCCTTAACCACATGGCCACCCCAGTGTAACTTTCAATACTCAGAGAGTGGGTATCTAAGGGAAATGAACATTAAACAACATTGATAGTAATGATGATGCAGTATGAACCTGAAACGTTATATTGATCGCAGACATTTAATTAGGTCACATCATCTTTACCATCACAAAAAACCTTACATGTTTAAATGCTTTATATTAATTTTTTAATAAAGTTATTTTTTGCATGGTTTAGATACCAGTTTTCCTGCAACCTTTAGTTGCATGTTCCCTTTCTTACAGCTCGGCTGACTAGAACAATCACACTAAACAATACAAGAAATTGTTGATGTTAAAAACAACCAAACGTACGAGAAACATTGAAAACATTTATTTATCAAACAACTGTATATTCACGACATAAATGATGGGGGATCCCCCTAAATGCTGTACTTAGAAATCCACATTCACATGAAGACTGCTCCACGTGATAACTTGTCAGGTGTATCATATCCTGCCAATGGGATTTCGATATATATCAAGTATAAAAATCAAAAGCGATCGCGATAGGATGAACACTTTGTTCTCCCATAACACCAAAAATAAATAAAACACTGTGGCACCACACCGCGTGGGACCATATAATACTGTAAAACGTTTAACAGACACGGGAGAAATAAGGCTTATCCACATTTCTGATCTCTGCCACTCTGTCTATCTCCATGCGTAATGCAACTGCTCCAATCAGGCCAGTAATTCGTTTTTATCCTCTCACAATAGTCCACCAAGTTGGGATATTTCTCTGCAATATAAATCAACTTAATTAATACTAAAATGAAGATAAATATATGCAGAAAGAAGCAGATATTTTAAAAGAGGAACATAAGACAAACCTATGCGATTAGGGTTAGGGTTAGGGTTAATCTGTAAAATTGTATAACTGAAATAGTTAACTAAAACTGAGTCAGTAATATATAGAATATGGCAAGTAGTTGCAGGAAAAATTACAGTTAACATTTGTATTGTACATATTGGTGTTTCGTCCAATTATCACTTAAAAGTCGAAATAATACTTTAGTGGTATTTTACATCAAAATAGCAGAAACAAAACAAAATAAACCTGATGAAAGTGCCCTGATAAAGAATGTTACAGCATATTGTGTATGATATATAAAGATGCACAGCGTAAAGTCTTTTGTTCATTCTGATAGAAGACAGAGTCCTTCGAGGTAAACAACCAATTGAAACAATAAAAATAACACAGCTTCAACACACACGAGACAAATCGTACGTCAACGTAAACATTACAACAACAGTCACTGAGGAAGACCCATCCTCGATATCCAGGAGTTACGCTCACTTTCACTCTCTTCTCCCCTGGAATATTTCATAGCAAAATTGAAGGCACGAAGATAGCTGTTTGATTGGTCTCAGGTAAAAACACTGACCAATCGATAGGCTGATACATGTCCTTAGAAGATTATAAAGGAGAGACGCCCGACTTCAAAGCCTGTCAAATTGTACCGTTACGTGACTGCGATATTCTTTTGATGTATATCAAGGGATCGAACTAGTCTTTTTGTCTCATCAACAAGGTGGCGCACACCGAGCCTCAATTTTGCTATGACATATTCCAGGGGTGT
The DNA here is from genome assembly GCA_032359455.1 of Chlamys rubida. Classification (NCBI taxonomy): domain Eukaryota; kingdom Metazoa; phylum Mollusca; class Bivalvia; order Pectinida; family Pectinidae; genus Chlamys; species Chlamys rubida. The sequence goes on from JAUMHH010091094.1 coordinate 14,376, forward strand.
AGAGAGCGAAAACGAGCGTAACCCCTGGATATCGAGGATGGGGAAGCCCTAGCAGGGTTCTTCCTGGATGTCTTTTGCTTACCTTGTAGCAATGTTGGTACGGTCGTGTGAGGTAAATGCCATACTAATTGTGATAATTGTCCAAATATAGCACAGTCGACTTCAGCCGGGGAATCCCCAAAAAAGTACTGTTTGTCACCTGAAAATGTACATCAAACATAGAGTTAGAAAATACAGCCGCTCTAACGTCTATCAAGATTTTGTACGTTTTACCTTACGTTTTGACAGTTACTAGTTCAACTAGTTTCATGCAAAAATAGTTTTATCATAAATAATGCAATTAATATTGATAAATTGATACCAAACGATGTTTCCCTATCGATTATCGATTGCGTCATGTTCGGTTGTTTGTTTTATTGATGATACTCTCATGCCTTTCTATGATGTTAAAATATTAATGTTGGAAACTGTTTTTTAAATTGTGTTAAGTTCGTTTTAGATTTTTGGTTCGGGTTTTGTTGTAGTTTTGCATGAAAGTGATGTAAAATAAACGTGATGTTTTGTCAATCGTTACCTAAGTATTGTGATAATGCTTTGAAATCGCCATCCAAAATGGCCTCCACTTCTTTCTGTGTGTGACGTCCCAGCCCCTGGTAGTGCGTCTGCATCCGGGCCATATATGTCACAATGGTAATGTAGGTGCGCCGCCATTTTGCCAGATTGATGACTTCCTTTGTTTCGTCATAAATCCACCGGAAGAGAATCATGATCCTGTAACAGCAATGACATATGACGTATTAAAATAACGTGACATCACAAGCATATTTTAATACATTTAAGTACTGTGAAATCATAAATTTTTCGTGTGGTTTTTTAATTTCGTTGATTTCGTGGGCAATCTTCAACCACGAATGTATACGTTCACGAAGTAAGTACAAGTTTGATATAAAACAATTCTCCGTTTTAGTGGGTACTCGTTGTGCCCCAACAAAACTATTTGATTTCACTGTTTATCGATAGGAGAGATAGGAGACTTTTAGGTCAATAAACCGATAGTTTCCTCATTGAATTACGCTCGGCTAAGCAGTATTTCCGTTAAACATTTACCGATAGATCCATCAGAGAGCTAAATTTTCTTTAACCTCATAATCTGCACGTGGGCACGTGGGGGTTACTTTGTATTTTACAACTGTTTACTGTTGTTCACATACCAGTACGTATGTTCATCAACCATCTTCTGGAATGCACGTGCCGTGGCCTGTTGCTCCGGTGTTAATTCCTCGTTGATATCCGTAGAGCACTTCTGGCGGAGAAACTGCATACAGAATTCCGTATCCGGAACAGAGACACCATTGTACTCTATCCAGGGTATCTTCCCTTTAGAGCCCGGCTTTTTGTCATACACGTTCTGCAAAAACAACAGTTGTGTCCCTTAACATATAGATAACGTAGGTATTGTCAAACACTAAGAATACTCAATATTATTCAAAACAGTCTGTCACACTAGTTTGTTGCGCTATTTGGACTCATATAGTTTAACACCTTAGGGGGTAAATAACATATAAATACACATATGTTTGTGTGACGATGAATGAACTTTCACTGATTAACTATAATGTGACAAATTCTTGGCGTTCCCTAATTTGTCGGACATATTCAATGGAATATTCCGCGTGCTGTTAAGTGACAAGAGGTGACAATAGGTGCTCACTTACCTGGTAGGGTATCTTAGCCACACGGAGGTACGTTTCCAGTTTTACGGCGAATGGGCTGAGGCTGGGTGCATATGGTGCCCGGCTTCCTTGGTGTAATATCACGACATCCTTAGGGTAGGGCCGGGACTTGGATTCATTGCTGATAACATTTAAAGAAAAGGGGGTGATGATATATTGATATACAATGATAAAAAGACCATAGGGGTTCTCTTGTATGATATCATTAGCTTCATAAACATAAAATATGAAATACATTACGCCATTTTTGTTTACTATACAATTGTCACAGAAATACATATACCTTGATATAAAAGATATCATTGCACAATTTCTCGACAGCTTCGGTACCGGAAATGTTTTCCATTATACGTCTTGTAAAAATTAATCAACCCGATTCGTTTGTAACAATTAATGAATGTTCACAGTCATTCGCTTTAACCCTTTAACAAAGTATGATACTATTGGACAACGACCCCTTTCCTTAACAACTGAATAGCAACAGTTTATAATATATATTGAAATTATCGTTACTTAATCCGGAATTAGTTTCCAAAACATATCGATCATAGTTTACAGATGGCAAAAATGACGTTTAAAGACATCACAGACAACTGTCTGAAATAGTTACGAAGCGACAAAGCTAGCCAAGCGACTAAAAAAACTCTAAAACTATTTGCAAAACTGTTACTGGAAAGTCTTTCTTCCAAGGGAACATCAGTGAATTTGAATCGAGGGAGAAAACCCTAAATCGGAGTTACTATTTGAAAGTGTAATGATCTCATCCATAAATCACTTTCCTTAATATTGTTTTTTTTCGGACTGTTTACAAGTACGATAAAGTCTATATTCTTATTTATTTATCACAATACTAAAAAATAATACCACAACGTACAATACGTAATTTTTAATTCTAGAGTCATAATAACACGAGCTGTCGACAGCCGCACTATAACGAAGGTAAATAGTCTTACCTCTTTTTGTTACGTCTGTGAAGAATCCCCAGGGCCAGGAATGCCATGACTAGAACGAATCCCCCTGTAACTGCCCCGGGGCTCAGGCTGCTCATAACGTTGTCCATTGTCATTACTCCTGTCAATACACAATATTACTCACATTAACTTCCATAAAATACATTCCAATAACATAGAGACAAATCCTCGATAGTCTGGAATAAATAATGTCCAGTGTTGATATCTATGAGTTAAGATATATAGAAAATATAGCGAGTTAAATCGTTTCTCAGTTGTAATTTAACAAATATTGAACTTCGTATTTTACCATCTACACAAAGGCCCTCTTCGTCTAACATGTACATGCTAAAGGAAACAATTCGGTCAGATTGGTGTATTATTTATGAATGAATAGAAACGTTTCACAAAAACCTGCCTCGCCTGTGTATACTGTATGAATGTTACTCAAGCAAGGTCGGCATATTCCTTTATAAACATTTATAACGTATTAACGATACCGACCTTTGTGATAAACAGATTGTACGCCCAATACAATACAAATGTGTGACTGCTTTAGAACAGCACCTTTAAGAAACTGTGCTATAACGCACAGGGTGTGTACATATTTACATCAACCCTCACTCCTAGGTTAGAACTATCCGATGCGTAAAGTTTAAGTATTTTATAATTCACTGTGACTGTGGGGGCGCACCGCCCTGTTGATATAGTTGCACGGTGTAGGTAGCTAGGCCAGGTCGGAGAGGTGTGTGCACATTAACAATACTAAAAGTCTTTTATACGGCACAAAGTTTGATTGGCTAATAAATATTTCCGCACATGGGACGGTAGGTTGACGTCTGAACACCACATTAATTGTTACAGGAACGTTGAGAAATGAGGAGAGCAAACCGTGTCACCTATACATTACCTACATACTTAATTACAACGGTCACAACCAACGAGTTATTAACGTAGTTCCCTGCTGTCCAGGAGTTAACTTCTGTAATTAATTTATTAGCATAAAAGCGAATGACCTTTTGCTGCTTGTACATTATATTTTTTTCACGAGATATGTCACTCGTACAAATCTATCACTACAGCCAATCAAATCATAGTAAAACATGTTTAGTTGTCTTAGGTAATAACAGGTACATTGAACTTTTCATACCCAAATTAATATGTCTCCAAAACAATGGATGACGTATACAATTATGTATACACATTACACCGAAGTCAACAATGATGTTAGAGAGTAAACCTTCTTAATGGGTTTGTTGTTTATCTTCCTAATAATTTTTTTTGTAACGTTTTTTGTCGGTAGATTATTTCCTGACTATCAAAAAACGTATTTACATAAAGGAAGATGACGTGCTCCTATAAATCGTTGGGATGTATAACCTACGTTTGTGATAAAAAGTTCGGAACTCTAAATATCAATACGGCAGAAAAGATCAAAGGCATCGTGTCTTAGGTGGTAGACATTTACCTATCATTGTATATATAACTTGTATAAACGTTAACGAGATCTTAGTAAAATCACCATGGTGTATTTTATGTATAATTTTCTAATAAACTTATCATAATAATATCTATGTCAATATCCAATGTTGGTGTGAACGGTGTGTATTGACAAGTCTGAAATCTCTGAGGAAGGTAAATAAAGATTATTTGTTTGTCTTTTTTATGTATTAAAAAATATGTTGGACTTTTTATGAAGTGTTATTTCATTAATGACAAAGGGATTTAATGGCTTAAATAGCTATTTTACAGGACAAAGAACACATGAATACACAAGCAATTACTAACGTCACTGCTATGAAGTTGGTGAATAATAAAGGGCAAACGTTTTTATTTCCACTGAAAACCTCGAATAATTAGCACAGTAATATATTGACCCACTTATTTTTCTACACAGGTGCACAGCTATTTACTATCATTATATCTGATCGACGCCTTTATTTATTTTCAAATTCATGATAATGTGAAATGGTGCTGGCCACTAAAGTATTCTACTGAAAATTAATGTTCAGCTTTATGAGAGAAATATAAAGTCATGCGTCTATGCTACATCTTAATTAAACATCAGATCAAGGACTATAAAGTAGACAAATAAAACCCACAATGGCAGAGATGTAAGTCTCCAGATAAACAAGTTGAGTACTTATATAATTCTAAATTAATTATAAATGACATATTTTATAAACGTTAAGTTCCAATTAAACACAAACAGACATGTGAGATATCTTTATGATAACCGGATGACAATGAACATGGGTATAATAAATATCTTTAAAAAAATTATCTTTAATAAATTAAAACCTTTATAAGAGATATCTCCATGGAGAATTGCGAGGCATCCTGTCCTTTTGAGAGTATAGACTTTCACAACAATGACACTTGATCAAGATACGGCGTTAACGAATAACCACAATATGTAAAAACGAGTATTTAGGTACTACCGTATTTGCACGAAAGGTACACCCCTTGGAGCACTTAACATATTGATAATTTTGTCAAATATCAACTTAAAATAAATATACGAGAATATCAAATCATGTAAATAAAAAAACGTCCGGAATTTGAAGGAAACAAGTCTTATTATGCATACAAAAAGTGAATGACCACCTTCATAGACTTCCGCGTAGTCACAACGGGAAACACCACTCAAATGGTTACATACGTTCCCCCGATATTGCATATACAATGTATTGTCTTATCATATACAAGTGCACTAAAGACTTGTTTTGAAGTACATGCAATTGATTACGATAAGAATCGTGTCCGCCTTTCTTTTTAAACTTCCTTTTGATCACAACAGGTGGAAACTGATCACTTATCCACTTAATCAGCTAACGTACTAAATAAATCCTACTGAGGAGCCACTTTAAAGTGTATCAACTCTACTGGCCATTGCAAACCTTATCAATGTTTCCTTTTTCTTCTTGACTGACTTCCCTTTGGTCTTATCAATCTACACTATGACAATAATGGTCAATAACTACCAAACAGGTGCCGACAGTATGACATTTAAGGGACTATTTAGGTAACTAACGCCATGAAAATCGCTCATCCCGAAAATATATCTTCCCGGACGATTGCTAACGCACTTGATAAGGAGGTGACCTTTAGCCAACGGCCATTGTGGTCATCCGACAATAAAAAATGTGGGCTCTAGGAAGAAACAAGCTGCTTTTATACCTAACCATACTGGCGAACACACCTTGAGTTCGATTCCACACCTGACTCCTTCTCGGTAATTTGAATTAACGAAATATATCGCAAGTCATTTTTTTAAAGTAAAATAGCATGCCACACTGTTGACTGATTATTGAGATGTTGGTACGTAGGAATTAGGTAACTGATGTACACAAGGAAAGGAGTTGCGCGTGTTGATGTAGTTAAACACGCGCCTTTAAACGTACAAGTTTAGCTACTGTTGATGTAGTTAAACACGCGCCTTTAAACGTACAAGTTTAGCTACTGTTGATGTAGTTAAACACGCGCCTTTCAACGTACAAGTTTAGGTACAGACTCCCAAAATATTCGATTGGATGATTTTTAATTGGCTGTTTAAAAAGTGTGCATGTTAAAAAAAAATGAATACCATTTTAATGATCATCTGTCATTTAAGCAAAGGGCATCTGTTAATATCTCGAATACATTTCCAAATGAAGTTTTAATAGTCCTAGTAACTGAGAATAGTTAATGGCCCTTTAACCTCTTGTACGTGTCTCCTTGTTTGAATCAAGAGATATATTTTCAATTAACGTGATCACGTGTTTGTAAATGCCCTGCCTGCTGACTGTTGGTTAACGTATCGTTTGGCTGAGGCTTCTTTCAATGCATAATTACGTTAAAATATATATATACATATGTGTGTGTTCATTTTATCTTTGTGAATATTAGAAAATGTGAATTAAAAAAAAGTTGATATCAGTTGAGCTAACCAGACTTTAACTACTATACTTTAACCTGATCAAGTTCTTAACGCAGGAATAAATCCAGAGTAACCTGTAAACAAGCCTACCCTATTAAGTACCGAGCAGGGATGTCCCCTGTCACAAAGCTATCTAGGGCATCATCACCCAGACCTGAGTTATCAGACACGGCATCAGCGCGTGAGCGCGAGCTGCTGATTTGCTGGGGGCTGCGACATAGACATTATCCATGGACAATGTACATGTATGATGACGGGACTGGACGTAAAGAGGTCTCACGCTAAATGTACACCAAATGTATGACTTTTCCGGGAAATTGTTGTAAAAAAATGGAAAGAGTAAAAGGTATTTGAAAAATATATTTATGAAAATTCAGGAGCGACACGGTCACGCTGGATTGAATTTATTTCACAAAAAGGATAGCTCCGCTGGTGTGCTAGATAATGTCTTTCATCTTTGAATATCCATTAAAAATTTAAACGAATTTAAAAAAGAAAAATTGTTTCAGAATGTGACAATAAAACAAAAATCAATCTAAAGAACTTTTAAATAAATTAATGCACTAACCTATTAATATGACTGCATGTTTGATGTAAGTCGAGATGAAATCTCTAAATGTTTTAAAAGACAGAAACAAATTAGTGTATCTGATATAATTATAATGAATATAACGTATGCGATGAATTAACAAAACAACTACAAGTACCCTTAAGTTATTGTTAGAGACATATTGTATATCTTTTCAATGAGTTGTCTGATACAATGTTTAGTTTAAACATCTTCGTTATTCTTCAAACATTAAGCCACAGAATTGTTCACCAGTTATAGTAACACAAAATAGTACATTCCTACGCAACTGTACAGTACCGCTGTGATACAAACACACACAGAATTGTTCACCAGTTATAGTAACACAAAATAGTGCATTCCTACGCAATTGTACAGTACCGCTGTGATACAAACACACACAGAATTGTTCACCAGTTATAGTAACACAAAATAGTACATTCCTACGCAACTGTACAGTACCGCTGTGATACAAA